>PVLD010002127.1:0-164461 GCA_004027595.1 Dinomys branickii
CATAGTTCTGGAAGCACTAGCCAGAGCAATCAGACAAGAGAGAGAAATAAAAGGAATAAGGATAGGAAAGGAAGAAGTCAAACTATCACTATTTGCAGATGACATGATACTATACATGGAGGACCCCAAAAACTGCACAAGAAAACTCCTGGAATTGACAAATTTAGCAGAGTAGCCAGATACAAAGTCAACACCCAAAAATCAATAGCATTCCTATATACGAGCAACAAACAGACTGAGAGAGAAATTGAGGAAACCATACCCTTTACAATAGCAACCAAGAAATTGAAATACTTAGGAATCAATCTAACAAAGAATGTGAAAGATTTATTCAGTGGAAACTACAAGACTCTGAAAAAGGAGATTGAAGAGGATTTCAATAAATGGAAAAATATACCCTGCTCATGGTTAGGAAGAACTAACATTGTGAAAATGGCCATACTATGAAAACCGTTGTACAGATTCAATGCAATTCCCATTAAACTACCATTAGCATACCTCACAGATCTAGAGAAAATATGCCTCAAATTCATCTGGAACCAGAAAAGACCCAGAATAGCAAAAGCAATCCTGGGCAATAAGGACAAGTCATGTGGAATCACAATCCCTGACCTGAAATTATACTACAAAGCTACTGTAATAAAATCAACCTTTTACTGGCTAAAAAACAGACCTGAGGATCAGTGAAACAGACTGGAAGATGCAACCATAACGAAAAATCCACTCAGCTACCTAATATTTGACAAAGGGGTCAACCAAACCTACTGGAAAAAAGAAGGCCTGTTTAATAAATGGTGCTGGAAAGACTGGCTTGCCTCTTGCCGAAAACTGAAAATAGGCCCCAGTCTATCACCATGCACCAAACTCAGGTCAAAATGGATCATAGACCTCAACATTAAAACAGAAACTCTAAACCTATTGGAAGAGAAAGTAGCTAAAAATCTTGAAGCCATAGGAGTAGGCAGAGAGTTCGTGAACAAAAATGAAAGTTCAAGGGAAACACTTCAAAGAATCAATAATTGGGACCTCATCCTACTAAAAAGTTTTTGTACATCTAAAGAAATCACCAGCAAAGTAAAAAGAAAACCCACAAATTGGGAAAAAATCCTAGCTGGCTGTCCCTCAGACAAAGGTCTTCTATCTAGAACATACAAAGAACTAAAAAACATGTACATGTCCAAATTCAAAGACCCAATCCAGAAATGAGCGTCTGAGATGAATACACACTTCTCAGATAAAGAAATACAAATGGCAAATAAATATATGAGAAAATGTTCCACATACTTAGTCATTCGAGAAATGCAAATAAGAACAACATCGAGATTTCATCTAACCCCAGTAAGTCATCCAATAACAGATGCTGGCGAGGCTGTGGAGAAATAGGGACTCTATTACACTGCTGGTGGGAATGCAGACTGGTGCAACCACTGTGGAGAGCCGTTTGGAGATTTCTCAGCAAACTAGGTCTAGAGGTACCATTCAAACCAGCTGTTCTCCTTCTGGGTATTTTCCCAGAAGATCTGAAAACATCATATCACTCTGATATATGTGCACCCATGTTTATAGCAGTGCAATTTGTGATAGCTAAAATGTGGAAGCAACCCAAGTGTCCATCCACAGAGGACTGGATTAAAAAACTGTGGCATTTTTATATAATGGAATATTATTCAGCTATAAAGAAAGACAGTTTTGGGCACTTTGTAGGCAAATGGTCAAAACTGGAGTCCATACTCATAAGTGAAATAAATCAGCGGTACATATGCAGGCAACGTATTGTATCACTGGTGTAAGAACCTGAGGGTGGGAATATAAACTAAGAGACAGGAAGGAAATCTGTTCAAAAACAAGAACAGGTGGGATGAGGGAAAGGAGAAAAGAAAGAGGCAAAAATGTATGTATGTATATCTGTATATACATATGTGTGGGAGGGCTAACTTGGTTCTACTATTGTATTATATCACTTAATGCTAAGGAATAATTGAGGACGGGTTTTTCTATCAATCTTGTATGTCTGTATGTGTTGTCCTGAACACACACTTCGAAGATATCAATATGCAAAGCAGCAACTATTGTTGTTTTTTTTTTGTCTTTGTTTTTTCATTTTTTTGTGTTTTTCTGTTGAGATGATGAGTTGTCTGACCAATTTTGCATCCCTGTATCTGTGTTCATGTATATACACTTGAAAGATATCAATAGGTAAAGCAACAACCATTGTTGAGTCCATGTCACCTTGTCTGTAAATCAGTTTTGATTGTGCTATTTCTTGTGCTAATTTGTGTCTGTTTGTTAATATGTTTTTGTGCTTTTATTTTTTAAAATGAAATAAAATAAAATAAAATAAAATAAAATATTTTCACTTCATTTTTTGCCTGAGAGATTATTTCTGCTTTAATCTCTTCTGTGGCCTGATGGAGTTGTTTCTTTACTTCAGATGCAATTGTTTCAGAAATTGCAGGTATGTGGCTTCCTAGTTCTCCTATATCATTGTTTACTGAACTTGTTCTGGGTGGGGTTGAGTCTTGTGGCTGCGTTTTGCTCCTCTGTCTTGTCATTTTGGACGTCAGATGAAAAGTGTTGAGCTACACACTACCCAGACAGCTCACAGATGACTCTAGAAACCCTAGTTTACCTGGATATCAATCTTATCCCCAGACGTTAGCTGACCGTGTAGCACTGGGCCCAGAAACTCCAGACGATTGCTGAAGTGCCAAGCTCAGAGCCTACCTGCGATGGTGGGAGAAAATTGTCTTGCTAGGCAGAGCACTGGCATGGGCCTTACCTGTCAAAGGTCTGCTGCGAGGCCTACTGTACTGTCGCTGTGAAGCTGGGCTCCCTCTCTGCAGGAAACGTCGGGAAAGTCTCGCGGGCGCTGCTGCTCTTGGTGGAGTTTATTCACCCGGCTAGAGTCTCACGGGAAAATCTCCTCCTGTAGCTCTGCCGAGCTGGTTTGGCTCTCTGCGGGAAAGTCTGCAGGCGCCGGCGTTCTAGTGGCACCCAGGGCCGGGCAGAGCATGGTGTACCTCAGGAAAAGTTGCTCCCGTAGCTCCGCCAAGCTGGTCTGGCTCTCTGCAGGAAAGTCTTGCCGGTGTGGGTGCTCTAATGGAGCCCAGGGCTGGACAGAGCACGGTGTACCTCAGGAAAAAAATTGTGTTTGATCTTTTTGCAGATCCCAATTTTACATGTTCGGCAACCAAAGCGCGCGTCTGCTCAGCGTGAATGTGCTGAGCATCTGCTGCACCCGCAGCCCCAGATGATCTGATCTCTACTTCTAAATCCTAGATATCTCTTTCTCATGCTAGAGAAAAACTAAATAATGTGTAGCTCTTATGCTTCAGGACACTTAGCCCAAGTTGATGCACATAATGTTTCAGCAACAGTTTTAATAATCTTTCATTGATCCTCTGGTATAATGATTTTCTCCTCTACCCTATCTTAGCCACTAAAAAGCCAGAGACAAACCTTTAATAATAATTGTAAAATCTTAGTCTCCATCATCCACATTTCTGATCATCTCTGCTTTCTAGATTTTCAGCCTATTCTCTATATTCATCCCAATCTACTACTTTTTTAAAAACCCCTAAAAACAATTCATGAATCTTAACTCAGTTTCTCTATTTACCCTCTTTATACCCTCATTCCTCTAGTTAATTTACTATTTCATGGTTCATCATAATAGTTGTTCCTATACACACTCGCAAGAATGCATTCTTCAGTTGGAAAATGCCACCTTTGTTTAAATTTCTACCAGCTTAAAGCATTTGCATCAATTGACTGAAAGCGGACAAATTGGAGAAAAGAATAAAATCAAGTAGCCTCGTTTCACTTTAAATATGTGACCAAAACCTTAGATAGACTCAAATTATGTTTCCATTTTCCCAAGGATACTATGCTATTCATGCTTTCTCTTCTCAAACCTCGAACTTCTTCTGTCTCCCTCTTATTTGTAGATCTGGGGATAGAACTCAGTGCCTTCTGCATGTAAGGGAAGCACTCTACCACTGAGCTATGTCCTCACAGCTTGCCTCATTCTTGTGATTTTGTTCTATTGAGAAAATACAGTAAAATTTCCACATCTCCTGCCTTGGGAATACTGCATTGCCTCCATCCTATTTAAATGGTTGAATGCTAAGAAAATGCCCTGTCTTAGTATCTATTATTTTTCAGGTACACGAGGAAGATGGCTATGTAGGCATTACTTCTCTGCCTTGCCCCATCACACTGCATTAATTTTAAATGAGAGGTAATCCATTTAAAAATAGAATTCAACTATTTTCAGTTATCTTCACAAAATTATATAAATACAGACACCATCTAATTTCAAAATATTTTCATTGCTCACAAAGAACTCACCTTGGTCAGATTCCTGCTACTATGATCACATACCTGAGAAGGGCATCTTAATGGGGGGGGGTGTTTAGTTTGGTTCATGGTTTCAGAGATTTAAGTCCATGGTCACCTGGTTCCATCACTGTAGTCCCGAGATGAGGCAGAGCATGATGGTAGCACGGCTTGATGGAAGGGCCCAAGAGGAAGGGGCCAAGGATCAGATCCTAAATTCACACACTCAGGGTCCAGCCAGACACACCCCAAGAGGGCTTTACTAATATCCTGGGCTTCTCTCAGGCCAATCAAGTTGACAGTTAAGTTTAACCATCACACAAATCTGTCATCCTTTAACCAATTCTTCCCTCTATCAGCCTCTTAGCCTAACTTCCATTTGTTATGAATCAATATTATTATTGTTGTTATTGCAATGCTGGTATTTGAATTTAGGGCCTCATACCCACTAAAGAAGCACTCTACCACTGAGCTTCACCCCAAGCCTATGAATTATTTTTTATTCTGGAAAGTTGATATTAGAGAAATCTATAATAAGTGCCCTTTTGTGATTGGCTTCTTACATTCGGTACATTATTTTCAAGTTTCCTTCATGTTGTAGCATGCATTATCAGGACTTCGTTCCTTTTATGGGTGAATTCTACTATATAAGATGTACCACATTTCTCTTGGGTATACAAGTAGGGGTGAAAGTACTAGCACTAAATCTATATTTAACATTTTGAGAAATTTCAAAAATATTTTCCAGTGTAACTGCATAGTTTTACATGCCACCAGCAGTATGAAGGCTCCATTCTGTTCATGCTTTCTTCTACACCTGGTGTTTTCCAAATCTTTTCATAACCACTCCAGTAGGTATGAAGGGGTTTCTCCTTGTAATCTTGATTTTCATTTTTTAATGACTAATGATAGTGAATACATGCTCATGTGCTGGCTGTGTGTGCATTCAAATCCTTTCCTCAATTTCTAGTTAAATTATTTGGTATTTATTTTTTACTTGTAAAAATTCTGTGTGTATTCTGGGTACTAGACTTGGCCATGACTTGCTAGTGTTTTATATTATTTCTGACTTGTTTTCTTATTTTCCTGATGGTGTTCTTGGAGGCACCAAATGTTTTTATTCTGATGAAATTCAATTTAATTTTTCTGGTTTTTTTCTTCTGTTTTTGGTGTCATATTTAAGAAATCCAGCCTAATCCAAAGCCACAAATATTTGTATTCATTTTCATTCTAAATTATTTATATTCTTACCTCCTACTTTCATGTCTTTGCTACATTTTTGAGTCAGGTTTTGCCTATAGAGTGAGGTTGGTGTTTGGTTTCATTCATTTACCTGTAGCTATCTTGTTATCCCAGCAACATTGATTGAAAAATCTATTGTTCAACTCATTAAATTGTTTTGGCATCATTGTTAAAAAATTCTTGAAAACCAATTGATTGAAAATATTAAAGTTCATTTCTGGGCTCTTGATTCTAATCTACAGATGAGTGTGTCTATCTATATGTCCAGGTCACACTGTCTTTACTACTACAACTTTTCAGCAATTCCAACTACGTTATTCTTTTCACATTATTTTGTCCACTCTAGATCTTTTGCATTTTAGAGTTAGATTGTCAATTGTATGCCTATTATTTGGATTCCGTAGACAAAACTGACAAAGTTCTAGGAACTAAATTTAACTAATGTGACTCAAGAAGAAATAATCTCCATAGGTCTGTAACATGAGATTGACTCAGGCACTAAAAGCCTCCAAACAAACTAAAGTCGAAGAATACATGGCTTCCAAATGAGTAGAAACAACTGGGACTTCAGTAGGAAATATTTTAAGTGTGTAGATAAATTTGGGGAATAATACTATTTTAGTAATAATAAGTTTGTAAGCCATAAAACATCAAAAAAGCTTTTAAAAAATATATCATATACCCATCTTTCTTCAACAATCTCATAGTATCCAATGTACTTTTTATTTCTAAGGACTTATTCTTTTCGATATTACTATAAATGAAATTTTCTTTTTTGCCTTATTGAGTGCTGGTGAATATAAATGTCATTGATTTTGTATATTAATGCTGTATCTTTCAACCTTTCTGACCATTGTAGCTCATCTCTGACTTTTGCAGCTTCTTAGCAGTTTCTCCACTGTGGTTACAAGATTTGAGTGTGTGCCCCAAGGGCTATGTGTTGGGATGTTGACCCTCATGGTGGTGTGAAGTGAGAGAACCTTTAATTGTGGGATCTGGTGGGAAATAATATAGTTATCAAGGGCATTGCCCTAGGGGAAAATTAATGGTAGTTTTCACAGGAGGGCTGTTTCCAGTAAGGGAGAGTGGCCTCTTCCCAGTCTCACTCTCTAGCTTCCCGCCTAACCCCATAATCTGTCCTTCTTGCAAATGCCCAACCATGAAGCAATCCACCAGGAAATGCAGACAAGGATGCTTCAGCGGAGGTGAGTGGATGTCTCCATGCCCTTGAGCCTCCAGGCTGTGAGGGACGTCACATCTTTATACACAGCCCTGTTTCAGCTGTCTAGTCACAGTGATGGAAGGTATAGAACATCATGTCACCTGTAAATAGAAGTAATTTCACTTTATTTTTTCCAATCTAGGTGATTTTATTACTTTCCTACCTTCATTGCACCATTTAGGACCTCCAATAAATAGAAGTGGTGAAAACATATTTTAGTCTGATTTGGACTGAAATGTAGGTTGAAGGAAGCCTTCATTCATTCACTACTAAGTATGATGTTACATGTGTGTCTTAGTAGCTGCCCTTAGGCTGAGGAAGTTCTCTTCTGTTTCAAATTTGCTAGTAGACATGAAATAGTATTGTATGTGTGAAACGATTTTCTTCTTTCTAATGTGATATTTGTCCTTAATTATTTTTTGTGGAATTTAACAAAATTTCTTTTTGCATGAATAAACTATGTTGTCTCCATTCCCTCCCAGAAATCATGATCTCTGATGAGAAATCAGCTGTCAGTATTTTCCAGGGTCTCCTGTATATACAGACACCCTATTCTACTATTTCTAAGATTCTTCTCTGTGGTCATATAGTAATTATATTAGTTAATTTTCCATTGCTGGGACAAACTACCTGACCCCCAAAGTTAAAGAAGGAGAGGATTTGTAATGGTTGAAACATTGTGTCAACTTGAGAAGTTTAGATTTTAACTAAGCAATTCAGCAGGGAGCCAGGGTCCTTACTTTGTAAATGTTCTCATCCTGAGCTTGCGGTAGAGGAGAGCACATAGATGGTGTGGGTGGATAGCCAGCATGCAATATAAAAGAAGAAAAGAGACTTGCTTTCCCCCATTTTGCTCTTGTTCCTTTTGCTGTCTCTGCTGCCATGAAACCGTTGCCCCTGTGCCCTGCCACCTTGCCTTGGAACCAGCTGATTATGAACTAAAATCTCCACAAACTATAAGTTAAATAAACCTTTTCCTTCCTTAACTTTGAGCATTTTATCTCAGCAATGACAGAAAAATAACCAAGACAAACTTTGGCACCAGGAGTGTGATCATTGCTGTGACTATACCTGATGATGTCGTTCAAGATCCTTTGGGAATGGCTTGTGAGAAGACTTTGGAAAGGTTCAGAGATGTCACCTGGAAGAGTAGAGCTGGGACACCTTAGGCTGTTCTGTATAGGAGATTCTGGTCAGAGCTCAGGAGACCAGAAAGCTCATAGAAATCCTGCCAGTAAATTCCCGGATTGGGGGGTTTCTTCTAGGAAGGACTACACTGGTTGTTGGACTCCAGACAATGGCAAAAATTTTATCTGAATTTTGTTCATATCCAGAGACTTTGCCTGAGACTGAGATTAAAGGCAGTGGACTAATTAATCTGGCAGAAGAGACTTCAAGGCAGTCAAGTGTTGAGGCTGTGGCATGGCTACTGTTGGGGGCTTCTAGCCATATTTATGTTGAAAATCAAGAACAAAGAGCCCAGCAGAATGATTTAAAATTTTGTTGGTCTGGTCTGAAATGAAACTCCAGTAAAGCTGTAGACTCCAAAGATAGAGCAGGAGACATCTTGATTTTTGAGGAGGAACAAGAAAATAAAAAAGATGGTCTGAAGGCATCACAAGAAGCAGAGTCTCCACCCTTTACGGCCTCAAAACTGCAAAGGTGAAAGACTTTGCTTTGAGAAGAAAGAAAGCCACAGAGCACCCTGTTCTAGAATGGCAGCAGCAGCCACACAGGGGTTCAGAATGGTAGCAGCATAGAGAATATGTTACTCAGAATTGGATTCAGAGTGCTCAGCAATCCAGGCACTTGACCCCTACAGCCAAGAGAGAAGGAAGCCTGGTTACTGCTCCAGCTAGCAGCAGAGGATATGCATGAGTCTTTGGGGAGCCATGGACATAACGTTATTTTTCTAATGTAATATAATGTTGATAGACTTGCTACTGGTTCTTAAGGATTGTTAACCTGTGTTATAATGTTCAAACTGTGAAATGTTAAGAATAAGCATGTCTTTGTATTTGAAAACCAGTTTAAAGAAATGTGTCTGGTTGCCAAGTTGACAAGGGGTGGATTGTAATGGTTGATACATTGTGTCAACTGGAGAAGTTTAGAAGTTTATCTAAGTGACTCAGCAGGGAACCAGGGTCCTTCCTTTGTAAACATCCTCATCCTGAGCTTGTGGAAGAGGAGGGCACAGAGATGGCATAGGCAGATTGCTTGCATACAATATAAGGGAGGACAAGAGTCTTGCTTACCCCCTTTTTGCTCCTGTTGTTTTTGGTGTCTTCTATCACCTTGAAATGTTGCCCTGGTGCCATACCACTGGAACCAGCTGATTATGGACTGAAACCTCCACAAACTATAAGCTAAAAACCCTTTTCCTTCCTTAACTTTGAGTGTTAGGTATTTTATCTCAGCAATGAGAGAAAAGTAACCAAGACAGGATTATTATAAACCCGAGTTTGTAGAGATTTCACTTCATAGTTGGCTGGTCCCAAGGCAGAGTAGCATATCAGAGGGGTATTCCAGAGAAGTAACATTCCATAGTGGGCATAAAACAGCAAAGCAGTAAAGTAACGAAGCAGCCACAAGTGACAATCCCTAGATTCTATCTCCAGGCTACACATCCTTAGAGTGGGTAACATTTACACCCAGGGTGCGCCTTCCTATTACCCACACCCAGAACTGTCCCAAAAGAATCAGTGGACTAATTCTGTAGTCACACAACCTTGCTCCCAACATCACACTCTTCATCTGTGCATCACACATTGTAGATCCAACCACCTCTGAAAAACTCTACCTATGGCCACATGAGGCTTTGGGGGAACGTCTAGACACAAAACATAATAGGAATGATGTGTATAGATGCAGACTTCCTTTAATTTATGCTGCCTGTGTCTTAGTGAATTTTTTCTGAATGTGTATATGTTATGGTTGATACATTGTGTCAACTTGGGGAATTTAGAGGTTTAGCTGAGTGACTCAGGAGGAAACTGTGATGCTTCCTTTGTAAACATCCTGAGCCTGTGGAAGAGGAGGGCATGGAGATTGTGTGAGAGTTTCACGACCCCTGGGTGGGGTAGGTTGTTTACAATGTAGGGAAGAAAAGGAGGCTGTTTGCAGCCATTCCTCCCTTTTGCTTGTGGCTTTTGCTGTGCTCTGCTGCCGTGAACAGTTTGCCCTCTGCCATGTGCCATTCTGCCTCAGAACCAGCCAAGTAAGGACTGAAACCTCCACAAACTGTAAGCTAAATAAACCTTTCCTTTCTTCAATTTGGGCATTGGGTATTTTGTCTCAGCAGTGAGAGAAAAGTAACCAAGACAGCATATTTTTTATGGAGCATGGAATGTTTTTGACTATTGTGTTTTTTGATGTTGTTTTTGTTTTATACTCCCTTTCCTCTCCTCCTGAGACTTCCTCTGTACAGACACTGATATGCTTAATGGTATCTCACAAATCCTGAGGCTTTGGCTATCTTTATTCATTTAAAATGTTTTTATTTCTAAAACTGGATCTATCAAATTACCTGTTTTGAAGTCTTCCATTTCTTTTGTCAGCTCATATGTGCTGTTGTTACCCTTCTGTGAATTTTTCACTTCTGTTAGAACTTTTATTTCTGAGATTTCTTTTATTGAGTAGAAATTTTAATTTTTAACTTCTGCAAAATGTATTTCAATTTTTAGGAGATATCTCTATTTACTAACACCTTAGACTCATGCTACCTTTTAGTTCTTTAGATGGGATTTACTTTAATTCTTTCAACACATTTATGATAGCTGATTTAAAATCCTCATCTATTAAGTATTAAAGTAGATATTTCTTCTGGGATGATTTTTTAAACTTTTGTACTTTTCCAAATTTTGACTTCCTCCACAGTATTTATTACTAATTGTTCATCTAAAGGATTGTATATGCTCCCTGGGAATTATGTCCCTCCTTTTCAGGATTTGTTTTAGTTGCTATTTGTTGTTGGTCACTTTTTTGGTTGAGTTTATTAAAATCTCAGTATTTGTTGCACATGTGCAATGAAGTCTTTGCCCTGTTAGCTTTGTGGTCACCTTGTAGACAGAGACTTCATTATATGCTTAAACTAATACATCTCCCTCTGTGTTTGTGTTTGCAACATGCCTCCATTGCTCTGCAGAAGTCTCAAAACTCTAGTTTTGTCTTGACTCCCTGCTTACACACAGCCTCAAGGTCAACTGGATGTGAAAGTTTCGGACCTTTCAGGTTTTCCCTGCAGGTATGCAAAACCTTGCCTATATGTGTAGTCTTTCAAATTCCTAATAATATGTCAAAATGTGCTATGCTCTTCATTGAACTCTCATCTCCAGGTTTTTTTTAAACCATTTTATTCTTTTAGTCAGCTTCTTATTTGCCTCAATTGTTATTGCTGTGCAAGGAAGAAATGATATTAAATTATTAACATGGATCATTCTCAAAAAATGCCCCAGTGAGAATTCTGGTCACACTGAATGGGAGCTGATTCAGATCTAATAAAGATCAGGTATAAACTGAAGTTGCTATATAACTGTCACACAAATAATGGCAATTGAGAATGACACTTTTGGGAGGACTTCTGACTTGTTTTTCCTTCCCTAGTGACTTGTAGGCTTATGGAATTCATGATTACCATGGAGGTTGAAAAGAAGAATGAAGACAAGTTAAAATATCACCCAACCCCAATTGTTACCAAGATTCACTTGTTTTTCTTGCATAAACATTCCTCAGATTCTAGTAATCTAAAAATACTGGTTTTGATTTTTCTTTTTACCAATGTTGTCATTGCTGTCATGGAAAAGTAGAAATTCAGAGATCCTAACTCTACCGTTCTGAATGTTCTTTTTGATACCATGCTATCCCATTGCTTAACTCCAGCCTTTAAAGTGAAATCTCTTAAGCCTCACATCCTCCACATGATTCTGTCCTTCATCTCTTCTCCCTTTTCCATTAAAACTACTTGGAAAGGTTCTTTATCTCACTAATTCCATGTCTGCTCACTCTGTAAGCATTACAGTTAACTTTCTCTTCAATTTTTTACTAAAAACAGCCTTCTCAAGGTTGCCAATGCTCTTTATGTCACTGTGTTGAAAGATCAACTTTTAATTTCCATCTTATTGAACCACCCAGTCAAATTCCAGGTAAAGGATTACATTCTTTCCTTCAAATACATTCGTCTTTTGTACATGGAACTTCATATTCTCCAATTTTCCTCCTATATCAGTTGCCTCACTGGATGTTCTTTATAGTCTATGGGGATGATCACCTTCTTATTTCATATTTCTAAATTTTAGAATAATCCAGGATTTAGTTTGGAAATTTCACTCTTGCTACACATAGTCCTTGCTAATATTATCTATTCTCATGGACAGTTTTATTAACAGCATGCTAATTTGTACTAGATTTCACTAAAATCTGAGTCATGAATGACAGAAAGCTGGGTGCACAGAGTTAGAGTTGGCAAAGGATGGGGATGTGAATTTGTCAATAGGATCAGTACTTGCATGCTTTCCATGGTAACTCCGGACTATGACAGTGTAACTGTTCCTGAAAAGTGAAATGTTAAAAGTTAGATCTTCTCTTAGAGATAAACAATTTCTCCAAACTTTCTCCTGCTAAGCATATAGCCATCACCCACTGCTTCCCTTACCCCCAAAAAAGACAAAATACGCAGATGCCACCTGCCCCCAGGGGCTGGAGCCCAGTTTCCCTTCCATTAGAAAGAGTAGTGAGGCAGGCAATTAGGGTATGGCAAAGAGACTGGGCAAGGATGTGACCTGTTAATCAGAGATTCAGAATATGTGCGGAACAGCTTCTAAGCCCTGCAGAGAATGATATCTTCAAATCTTCTCGCCCAAGATCAAGTAGCGTTTTGATAGGATGGCCTGAATCTGACGTCAGAGTGGGGATATAAATGATGGCAGCCACTGGCCTTGTGGCCATGGCTTCCTTTCTTTCTCAGGGGCCCACTCTGCATGCAGAGAATGTTTCCTTTCTCAACACTCACTCTGCAGAGAACTTCTTTTCAGAACACTTCTTCTCCCTTCTTTTCTTACCTTTAATAAATGTAAAACATCTCTAGTTCATTTCTTTCCCAGTATCTTGTCCAAGATAACAATTGCTTAGAAAAGGGGAGGACCAGCTACAGATGGCTGGAAGTGATGAAGCAGATGTGACTTCCATCATCTCTCTGTGCTCCTGTCCCCTCTGTTCCTTCCTGTGGAAGGCTTTTTCCCCAGTTGTACACGGGGAGAGGATGATTTGAGGCAAATGGACCTCTCTACCTCTAGTTTAAAGAAATCGTTTTCTTTTCACCTTTTTTTTCATCAGAATATATGACCTCCTTTGATTTCCTCAGCAGCCAACAGATGAATCTGACTATATGAGCTCAAGTAGTCAGTAACAGTTTTGAAAACCACTAAAGAACATAAGTCCCTACTCCTGAGAGCTGTGCATACAGCTGTGTTCAAGGATAGCTAAACCTGAGCCCATAGTCAGGACTCTGGGACATTCAAACACCTGCTGGGACCCTTCCACAGCTGAGAACCTCTCTCCTTTCCTGTTCATGGCATCAATTGCCTACAAATGCTTTTGTTGGTAAATAGAGAAAGGTTGTTTGTGGGGCTGGGGCACTCTGCCTGGTTTCCCATTGGAAACTGTACTCCAGGAATCTATTGTCTCTATAATTTGTACCTTTTCTTAGGTCATCTAGGTGAGGTAAGGATCTTCACCATTTGGGCCATTTTGAACCTAATGCCATTTTGTAGCACTGACTGGTGTTATTTTTTGTACTGTTTCTTTAAAATTAAAAAAAGTTTTAAAAAATTGGTGCACATATGTATCACTGTGATATGATGTTCTTAATTCTTCTGGGACAATACCCAGAAGGGCAATAGCTGGGTTAAGTGGGACTTCTAATCATAGTTTTGTGAGGAATCTCCACACTGATTTCCACAGTGGTTGTACCAGTCTACACTCCCACCAGCAGTGGAGAAGTGTTACTTTCCCACCACAGCCCCTCCAGCATTTGTCATTGGTTGATTTCTTGATGATAGCCATTCTTTCTGGGGTGCGAATTGAATCTCAATGTTGTTTTAATTTGCATTTCTTGAATGACTAATGATGCTGAACATTTTCCCATACTCTTGTTTGTTTGCAACACTAGTCCAGAAAAAGGCAAAGAAACTAGCTATGGATGTTATCCTGGCCAAGGTTTATTGAAAGACTCTTCTTAGCCACAGTTCTGTGAAATCGGAGTGCACTTTCAGTTATAAAAGCCATGTTGTTATCACAATATCATAGGTAACTGAAACTTTTCTAGGGATCTGCAAAGTAACTAAAGCACTTTCATTTCTGAGAGGTTTACAGCAGAATTCCTCAAGCACATTGTCTCTCTCCTCTTCAAATCTTTTAATACAAACTTGTTTTTGTTGACCAAGGGTTCAAGAACCTTGAATCTCTGTACTGGCTCGCAAAGAAGCCTCAGAATGACTTCAAGTCTAACAAAAGCTTCCAGTGTCTTGGATAATACCAGACAGTGGTAAAACCCTGTTGCTCATCCTATAATAAAGGTGGTTAGAAGAGAAAGATAAAAGAAACAAAACCAAATGAAAGTTTACCAAAGCAAACCAAAACATGAAAACTCCAAATCAAAACCAAAACAAAATAATTGCCTGGATGTTTATGATTGTTACCTCTTCTTCTTGAAGTTTTTCCCTCACAAGTATAGAGTGACCTTCTTTATCCCTTTTAATTGCTCTTGTTTTGAAGTTCCTATTGTCTGCAAACAGAATAGCTACACCTGCCTTTTTCTGGGTACCTGTTGCATGGAGTATTTTCCATCCTTTGATTTTCAGTCTATGCATTTCCTTTTGAGTTAAATGTATTTCTTGTATATAGCATATTGTTGGATTTTGTTTCTTGATCAAATCTGTCAGTCTACTTCTTTTGGTTGGTGAATTGAGACAGTTTACATTAGTTAAGCAACTACTTGGTTCATGGGTATTTATTTGCCCCAACAAAGTAAAATAACTAGATGAAGAGAGTCTCTTGGACATACTTGTATCTAACGTATTCTGACTTGTGTTGCTAAATACAAGTTGTATTTCAAGCTGCCTCAGGTGACAGGGAGATGACTAATGAGTTATTAGGAAAGTAACAAACTTCCTACATCCCTTGGAAGTTTACTTTGAGAGAACCTCCCTGACACTCATTGGGAGAAGGCTGTAGCTTCTGATTAGCTTTGTTAGGAAAACTGCCCACTTCTTTCCTATTTTTGGATTCCTTTCAGACTAGGGGTGTAGCTCTGGCAGGCTGTGGCATAGTTGGGGCTGATCAGAAGAGGAAGCGTGGAGTGTTAGAAGTTTTTTGCTACTAATCAGCCATGTCATGGAAGGTAACCCTTCAACTCTGAGTCATGCTTTTCCTTTCGTGTAGGAGGAGGCAGAGAGAGACAATGACCTCTGGGTTTCCTTCCACACCTCTGCTCAGTGAGCTACGCTTTCTCATTCAAAGGAAAATAAAATAGCATAGGATGTTCTTGGTTCACAAATCTTTAAAGCACACTTGAAACAAAAATTTAAACTGAGCGAACTTTTCTACCTCAACGACTTCATTTTATGACAACATGGTGCTGAGGAGGGGATGACAGATTTTTCTTCTGCAGCTGACACATGGAACAACCTCAGTGGGTGGGTGGGAATCAACACACAGCTTTATTTTATCTTTATCAGGGATGGTAATCATCTTTTTCCTGGAGCTTATGACTTTCCCCCTCAGTCTTAGGAAGTGATGACATATTTGCTTTAAGAGGCCAACCCTCTCAATCCAGAATTTATAACCTTGTTCTTTATAATCATCAGAATGATAAAATTAACTTAGTATTATCTTCCCTTTGCCAGTTTGGACTTGCTTTGTTGAGCAGGAATCATGTCCTGATGACTTCTCATTAATTTGGTGCATTATTCCCAACAAGGTCCCAAGGCAAATCAGCGGGGAGTAGGAGTACAATTCTTTCTCTCCATTCTGGCTGGCTTGGTGCTCTGTGGCCCGCTTCTCCCATAATGTGCTTTGAGGACCCTGGACAGTTTCTTGTGAGACCTTCTCTCTTGCAGTTTCCCTGACCTAGCAGAAACATATTTTGTCTATGTGACCAAGTGAGGCTCGTTCTTCTGCCCCTGGTCATGGCATTGTACATGCTTCCTCCATCTCCTCCCTGCAGAGATGTCCTGACCCCTCCATCTAGACCTAGTGGACAAGATTCTTGGCAACCCCACTCCTGTTTACTGCCCACATACATCCCCCCCCCCCAGGAGAGCTCCTGTAGCTGCTGCCCTCACAACCTTTGGAAGGCCCGCCAAATTTCAGTGCAGTTGTGTGGGTCTTCATTCTTTTCAGTGTTTCTGGACCAGACTCAGACCACAGACCAAAGAGGCCTTAAGTTTTCTTAGTTTCAATGTAAGTCCAAATCTTCTTTGTCTCTCAATGTCAGGAAACAGTCCCAACACTTGCAGTGTGGACACCTTCACAGCAATCTACAAGCCTTCAGGTAAGTGAC
The DNA here is from genome assembly GCA_004027595.1 of Dinomys branickii. Lineage (NCBI taxonomy): Eukaryota > Metazoa > Chordata > Mammalia > Rodentia > Dinomyidae > Dinomys > Dinomys branickii. Next base: position 16,359 of record PVLD010002127.1, read on the forward strand.
CTGTGTTTACCATCTCATACCCAAGATCTTCCACCACAGAGGAAGACAAGAAACAGCAAGATAACCAGACTCTCTATCTGTTGCTTCTTGACTTTTGGTGGAACTGCATCCCATTGAAGCCGACCACTGCAAATAGCGTAAGTCAAAACTGCTTGTGATGTGCCTAACTATTCACATCGTGGCTTAGATCTGCCTGCCATCATTGTGTCCAGAACAGTCATACCAACCTACAGTTGGGCAAAATTATGTCTTACAAAGTCTATTTTATAGTAAAATGCTGAGTATCTTATGCAACTTGCTGATATTTGTTTCCAAAAATAGTAACAATAACAACAACAAACCACCTGCCAACAACAGGATTTTCTGTGTAGTGTTAATGCCCTGTCACTGCAGGGCTACCTGGGAGCTGCGGGTCATATCTACTGCCACTGTCTCATCAGAGGATTGACCAGCATATCACCATATTGAAAATGATCAGCATTTCAAAGTCTAAGTATGGTTCCTGCTGAATGTGTATAGCTTTTGCACCATTGTCGAAAACCTTAAGAAGCAGGGGCTGTTTGTATCCTCACTATGCAGCCCCCTGGGCTGGGGATATAGCTCAGTGGAATAAGCGCCTGCCTAGCAGGAGCAGGGTCCTGAGTTCAATCCCCAGTATCGCCAAAAAAAACTATGCAGCCCCCAAATCTTCCCTCTGATGCTTTTGTATCTTTGATCTCACTGAAGTATCTAAACATTGAGGAATTTCCATAACTGTACATATTTTGCATTTAGGAGTGATGGGAAGATTCACGTCTCCTTGCATAATCAGCCATTATATTTGTGCTTTGGTTGGAACCAGTTACAGAAAGGGGCTCATTCTAACAGCCCCTTGCAGTTACCTTAAGCCTAGGGCTGACAATGTTCAGTAGAGTCCAGTTAACATTTAGTAACTGTAATTTATCCCAACCATGTTTACACGTAAACCGTCTGTTACCAGAGCCCACTTGCTTCCTGGATAAACAAATGCTATCAGTGGCATCCACACACAAGGAGCTCAAGGCCTCTTTTGTCAGACAAAGCACTTCCTCGATGGGGCTCACCTCAGATTTGGGGGGTGCTGCTAGCCACCATGCAATATCTGTCATGTTTTCTCCACCTGTTCCCCAAGGAGGATGCTTCAGGATATGCCTGATATTTGACATCTTAAAAGATAATAAAACAATGGAAAATATTTTAATTGCTCTAGCTGAAGCATATACCTTAAAGGTTTTACTTTTGCATGTATAAAACCAGAGTTCTTTTAAAGCCTTCGTCTAATTATACATGCACTTTAGCAATCTATTTTTTATCAACTTACTCCTCACAGGCAATGTGTTATATCACGCCTGGAGTGTTGATGTGCCCACGTTACCCTGTGAGCTGACATTCTACTTGTTCATCAAGGACTTCTTAAGACACTTAACCCTGTGGCCAGGTGTGGTTTAGGTACTGGATAAAATAAAACAGCCGATTGAGCCTGTGCCGAGGATGACGCACATGATGCCAGTGTGATACCGTCCTTGCCACGGCTGGTGCCACTTGCGAGATGGGGCTGCAGAACAAATGTGTGCTTTTAAGGGGAACTAGGACAAAGCCATGAGGAAAGTGCTGAGGCTGTTCTCAGAGGCTGTGTGGGAGGCAGACAAGCAGAACAGGACACTTGGAAGATGGAACAACATATACAAAAGCCGGAGGTTTATCTATGTCTTAAAAAGAGGGCCTTTTGTTGTTGTTGTTGTTCAAAATAGATATAAAATTGCAGCAAAAAGTACTCCTTCAGTAGGGACCCTTTCTTCTGAAGTGAGCTGTGACACTGAAAAGCTAGCGTTATCACAAATTAATTGCATCATTTCAGCTACATATGGCACCTCCTACCAATTTCAAGGATTCATCGTTCTCTCTGAAGACCAGCACCACTCTTCCTGAAGTAGTCTGGCTTTTTTCATCTCAAGTACTTCACAAGTTAACCTGGTGTTACAGCTTCTCTACCCAGCAACTCTTTCTAAGTTGTTCTAGTTCTAATATTGTCTCAGAGGAATCTAGTTCTCTTCGGCTATTGTAAAGTATCAGAAGTACTTTTAATATTTTAGTATACTTAAAGGCAAAACAGCTTCAAATTTTCAGCAGAATGAATCATTGATTTCATTGCTTTCTCTGTTACCTTTGACTTTAGATGCAAATCTTAGATAAAAGTCTTGAGGCCACATCTTAGAAGGTTGAAATACTTCATTGCCATTATTGCTGGAGTTTTATTTACTTTAAGTGTGTTTCTTTATATAAGCCTAAAAACATATAACTTCATAATCTCAAGGATTTCAAAACATTCAGTTTTCTTAATAAGTGTGCAGTTTAGAATGAATTTTTCAAACTGCATAATTTAATCTATTGAGTAACTCCATGGTGTATGAACCTATTCTTGTACTTTACATATGGAGGCAAAGTGATGAGCATTTGGAGATGGTTGAAGATGATTAATTCTTTAATTTTATACTATGTTAGATTGATACGAGTCTAGTTCCACACTTTTTTCCTGAAACTCTGTAGAAAAATATTCACAGAAATAAAACATATATAGGAAAGACTCCATTCTGAGCCAGTTGAGTTGCTTAGAGCCAGTCAGCTGTGGCTCCAAAGTACCCCATAAACTCACTGATGATCCGTTGAGGTGATTTGTACCACAGGGGTGGCCGAATGAGGGGGGAGAAAAAGGAAGAAAAAGAGGGGGAGCAGGAGAAGGTAACCCACCCCGAGGTCATAGCACAGGAACCTGGGGTCTTTCTCTGAATTTGGAGAGTAGGCAGGATCACAGCTGTCCAAAGGTGTGTGTTAAGCACTGTGTGGGCCCAACTGCTGCTGTCAAGGTGACAGAGTGGCCTGGTTGTGTCTCTACTGCCATTCTGAGAAGACTTTAGGCAAAGCACAGGCATGCTGTGAGGTGCTAATGAAGCATTCTCCTTGCAGAGGGCAGATGGAGAAAACATGAGATACTGCATGGCAACCAGCAGCGCCCCCCAAATCTGAGGTGAGCATCATCTAGGAAGTGCTTTGTCTGACAGGAGAGGCCTGGAGCTCCTTGTGTGTGGATGCCACTGTTAACATTTGTTTATCCAGGAAGCGAGTGGGTGCGTAACAGATGGGTTTATGTAAACACGGTTGGGATAACTTACAGTTACTAAATGTTAACTGGACTCTACTGAATACTGTCATCAAGTTGTGTCTTTCTAAAGGATTTTGGTGTTATTTGAATACCAAATCAAGAATAAAAAATAAGGAGCCCTAGGACAGTTTGAGGCATTATTAGTACCTGGACATAGTAGGAGACTATGAATAGAATTCAGAAGGCACCTTTATCATTTATTTCAGCCTTCCGTTTCCCCTCTTTAGATTGATAGGTCTCATTTGCAAAATAAAGGAGTGCCACAAAAAGTGTATCCCACACACAAGCTGTTGTTGGTCTCCCCTATGACCAAGAGGGGAAAGTTCCTCAATGAAATACTAGTAAATAGAATGTAGTGGTATATAAAATAATAATGCAACTTGAGAAAAAAGGGTTTATTTCTCACATGGAAGAGGGGTTCAAGGCTAGGAATTCTTTTAAAGAGATTCATTGCATCAATACTTCAAAGGTAGAAACCATAGATCATCTTCATAGATTTCAAATTGTATTTGATGTTACTCAGCAACCAATCTGATAAACAAGAGAAAACAAACCTCTGTGTTTTGTATCTGCTTCTGTTTCTTGATAAAAGGTAGAAGGATACACGGCATTCACTCCTACTGCAGACAAGACCAAGACAAAAACGTCACCTGTGGACCTGCAAAGACAGCACTGACAGACCCTCTGCTGGTGTGATTCATGCTCACCTGAATCACTTCCATGCTGCATTTTTATGTTGAAAAGCATGAGGCTGTGCAAGTGACCTGTGGATAACTGTAGAAATAGAACTCCAGAAATGTTGCAGCGTGTACTCCAGGATTATGCCTTACAAACACCTGAGACCACACCTCTGCCCTCAACAGCCATATGCCAGGGAAAGGAGCAATTTTCTCTGACTGAGAGAGAGCAGACACCAGCAAAGGATCTGGATCTCTGTGTAGACAGAGCAGTACACAGGAGGCCACAGTGAGGCCTGACACAGGAGAGATGGAACCAGAACATTAAGCAAAGTCTGCAATCGTGGATTTTTACAAGGCCAGTTATAACAACTGAAACATCATCACATAGGTAAAAGGGGAAGTATACAAATAAATCTCAATATGCAGTATAAGAACCATTGTTGAACTCCTACCATCTTGTATGGTGAAGCTCTGCATCATTTCCAATGTGTTTTTTTGTAATTGTTACTATCTTTGATTGTTTAATCAATCTTACATTCTTATGTCTGGTGGACTGAGCAACTTCGCCGAAGATAACAGTACGTAATGTAGCAACCATTGTTACTTCCTATCATTTCGTTTTGAGGTCATGTATCATTTTTGTTGTTTTTGTGTTGTTTTGATTTTGTCTTCATTGTTGTTCTGTTAGTTTTTTTATCTTGAAAATAAAAATGAATGAATAAATAAATCTCACATAATAGAGAACCCAGACACAAACACAAGTACCTAAAGGAATATAACATATACACACATACAGGTATACTTTATATGTGTACACACAGACATATATGTAAATGGCAATTGGGTTGGTGCAGACATTGTGAGTTATGCATGTCTGATTCAAAAAATATTGCTTAGACAGTTGACATTCAGATCAACAAAAGGAAAAGACATTTAGGTTGTATCCCATCACACACACAAACAAATCTAGATGAATAAACATTTTCAATTAAAAATGAACTATTAAAATGTTAGAGGAAAACACAAGCAAATGATTTTTATGATGTTGTGGTAAAGAAAGTTATTATAACCAATTTAAAGCCTCAGAGACCATAAATTAAATTATATGAAGACATTAACAAAATAAAAATGAAAACTTCGGAGTTATACTTATAGGTAGAATTAAATGACAAACTGGGGAAAATATTTGCTATTTGTCAGATGGTTGGATAGCTTTACCAGCTGACATTCCTATTAATTGTTATGCAGATTTATCCCATAGAAAAGTGAGAATGGGCTGCAAATAAGTATTTCTCTGATGTCAAATACAAATATTTAGAAACATTATTAATTAAGATGCAAATTAAAAGTGAAATCTTATGTATTTATTTTTTAATACCAATGTTCAACATTTGAAGAAGGAAAGCATTTGTTTTAGAAAATGGGTCATTCTCACCTTTTTCTTAGATTGGACTTTTTTAGATTGAATTTTTAGCATATTCAGAAAATACTTTCTATTGAAGAACAATGCATTCAAACTTCAAATGTGTTGCATCATAAAGCAAACATCTGTGCAGCCACCAGAAGAAAAAGGAACCATCTCTCAGAAGTCCTCTTCATGACAACCTCCACCGATCTTCTGCTTCCCCTCCCTTACCTAGGTAGCTAGAAATCTCATTTTTAATGCTGTACCTGACCATCTTTGAACTTTATGGAAACAGAGTCATTCTTTTATGTCTGCCTTGTTTTGCTCAATATTTTGTTGGCATGTATCCTTATTACTTCTAACATGCACACACTACTGTATAAAATTTCACCTTAGGAATATACATACAATTTACCCCTCCAGCCTTGACGTTCAAGGTGTCTTTGAGTTTTGACCATTATGAGTGATGTGCCTGCGTCTTTTGGTTTAGGTGCTATCATTTCTGCCCTTGCATACTGAGGACTGCAAAGGCTTATTCCTGGTGAATGTCCGGGTTCAACCTTGAAAGATGATGCCAGATAGTTTCAGGAAATTGCTGTACCAAGTTCCTTGTCTACCACAAATATGTAATGGCTCAAATTGTTCCACATCACCATGTCTTAATAATACACAGTCTTGCTGAGTTTAGCCATGCTAGCTTATACTGAACTTCAGTTTTCATTTTCCTTGGGACTGAAGAAACACAGCACCTTTTTATATGTTTATTAGCCAGCTGAATAACCTTTAGAGATAAGGGCCTATTCATGTACCCTGCCCATTTAGAATTGTCTGTGCTTTTCTTCCTAAGTTATAGGAAACCTTTATATATTCTTAAAAGTGTTGCAAATATCATTTCGTAGTCTGCAGTTTCTTTTCTACTCTTTTAATGCTATTTTTGCATAAAATATTTTAGTAATTGCAATATAATACAAGCTATCAATGTTTTCTCTTATGCCCCACTCCTTTGTGTCCTGTGTATAAAATCTGTTCCTGCCTTAGGTTCTAAAGATACCCTTGTGTATAATTCTTAAGAGATTAGCTGTTTAATACACTAGCAACTAACCATATGTAACTTCAACTAATTGCATGAACTTAAGTGAATTGAAATGAAATAAAATGAACAGAAAAGTCAGTTCTCTTTCATACTAGCCATGCTGTAAGGCCCCAAAGCCAAAGATTGAGGATCTATATATCACTGCAAGAAAGTTCTATTGGTCAGACAGGTTCTAGAAGGTTATTTAGTGTGGCCTTTTGTGGCCCTAAAAATTGTTGTACCTACATAAAAGGATGATTTATTATGACATTTTAGACAAAACAGAAGCAAAAGTGATCTCATGAATATTTATTTTTTACATGTCTAAATTTTATTTTATTGCTGGATTTAAAAATAAATAATTCAAAAATGGAGCATTCATGAACAAAGTAAGAATTTAAGCCTTTTGCATCTAAGCCTAGGCTAATTTACTGTGAGAAACAGGGATGTACCTCACAGCCATCATGGGGTGGGAAGGCCGTGGGAGGAAGCAAGAGAATGTTCATTTTTTTCATCTTTAGCAGGAAGACAACCAATGTTTTCTAAAATAAGCCCATGTAGAAAAATTTGATTTTTATGTCCTATACTATTTTAAAATCTTAGTCTTAGGAAGAATTTTTTTTTTTTTGGCTATATCCATGATGTAAAGAGACATTGATATGAAGTATATCCATTGCTTCTGTTTTGTTCCTCTATTTTTCTATTAAATTTGAGTGGAATTGAATTTGAATAACTGAGTATCTGTAGATTGGATCTATAAGTAGACTGCAACAGAACCCTGCTCTCCTGTTTTGACCCTCCTTTTCCTTTTCTCCCCACTCTGCTGTTTCTCCTTTTTCCTTCCTCCTCCCCAAACCTGAGAAATCCACAGGCTTGCAAAAGCAGATCTCAAAAGAATTCTTTTGACAGTTTCTGGAATTGTTATAGGCAACTAAGATAAAATATTGTAGGTGGTCAGATAGGGCTAGACCTTTGAAAGATCCAGGGCAGAAGATGCGATACCTTACAACTGTGGGAGACACAGGCACCTCTTCTGTGGGCCAGCCCTAAGACAAAAGATAAAACGAACACACCCACATACTTCCTGAGGATAAGTATCTGGGGTTGATATTCTAAATAGGAATCAACCACCTTGAGGAAACCAGAAAGAGCCACTTACCCAACCCCCTACAAGAAAAGCCCTTGTTCTTTATTCATGTCTGCTTACTACGTGACTTGCTTCCGCATCTGATCCTGTTTAATCAACTTTACCTCAGCAATTATACTCATAATCTTATTGGTTGACCATAGTTTTGTCCCACCTCAGGCCCACCTTGTAATTTCACATCTTACCCACCATGGACCTGCCTCATGTCATGGATTTGCTTTATAAAAATCCCTGGAAAAGGCAGAGTCCTTGGCAACCCACTCAGGACTCTGTTTACCTCTCTTGGATAGAAGCGTTCTTTCTCCAATAAATATATTCTGTTCTTAACTTCAGTTGTTCCTAAAATTCAATCTTTGATTTTAGAGAACATGAACTTGTACCAGACATCTGGCAGTTTGGGAGCTTCTTTCCCTTATATCAGAATGAAATTGTACCAATGATCTTGAGCAAAAGGTGTACAAATCCAGAACAGTCTCTATCCCTCACAACTGTAAGTTTTGTATCAGTTAGAGCCTAGAACAAAAAATTGTGACCTAGACTAGAGCCCAAGGACACATAACCTGTGTTTGCCTTGCCCTCCAGAACTCAGGTTTTGCTTTGATATGGGGGGACTACCTGGTTTTCAGATTTTCTCTGAATTAATTTGTATCAACTAATAAAGATTTTGTCTTTTATTTGTGTCAAGAACTTTATTCTTTGACAATCTTTTAGAGAATTTGAATTATGCCTTGATTTGCATATATGCTGAGAGAAAGATATAGACTATTACTTAAGGATTTTTCTAAGTGGTTAAATTGGAATAAAATTCTTTTCTATGTTTGAAAATTCTTTATAATGATTGTAAATTAATGAAAGTAGGCACTAAGCAAACTAACAGAAGGAAAACTAAACTTAAATTTGCATATCTGGTATTGCACAAAACCAACAGTATATTGTTAAGGAACAATGCTAATAATCTGAAGAATAATTTGTATAGAAGGATTCTACTAAAAACAACTACAACATTATCCCTATGCATTTGAATCTGCACACATGTAAGTGAAGTTTGAAAATAGGTGCAATCATATGCTACCTAATAGCAAATTGTAAGATCTAAATGATCCACAAAAGCAAATCACGAGAAAGGTGTTGCAATAGGAGTCTGAATGAAGGTTAAACATCTAGGTATGCATGGTGATGAGAAATGAATTAGAAACATTTTCAGTGGAAAACCCACCAAATATAGTGACTTTTACATTTTCATTACAAATATCATTGTACTGAACTCTGGCCTGTGGTGACTTCATGTGTAAGGCCCAGGTCCAAGAGTGTCATTTACACAGATGCACTGACCCTGTCCATGATATCGCTTGTGTAACTTGTATAGGCAGGATGCCCTTTGAGTCCTACTATGTGGCAGCCTGGAGGAGCCGTCTCTTCCCCAGTGCACCTGGGGAATGGTCTGGGGCTCAAAGTTGGAGCTTAAAACATTATTTGCCATTAAAAGGAAATAGACATCCTTAGAGCGTGGCTGACCTCTGTCTTGTAGCTTAAGAAGAGTCAACTTTGCAGCTGAACGTCTTGTTTCTCCCAAAACACAAAGATCCTACCTGAAAATTTCTGAGTATTTCTTTGAGGGACACACACACACACACACCCAAAGCTGTGGCAATTCTATAATCAAAAACCTTAAAAGTGCCACTTAATAAAAATATATAAAAGGATGTCTTTCAAATATGAGTATGGTGGTTGCAATTGTAATGCTTATGAAGGGTGACTGAAAAATGCAGTAATATTTAAATTTTAAAAATTATCACAATACAAGGCACATTGCTCTTAAGCTCCCTCAAAATACTGTCTTGCTTTGAATCCATCCTATCATTCTCTCCACTTTCTCAGGCACTCCTGGACGTCCCCTAAGTGTCTTTAGTTCTGCTGTCCTGGCTACCTTGATGTCCTGAATTGACTCAAAGCGTTGACCTTTCCTGCTCACTTTGACTTTGGAGAAGAGCCAGAAACTACATGGCACAAGAACCAATGAAGATGAAGATGAGGACACACTGTCATGTTTCTATCTGAGAGAAATAAACAAACATGATTAGCAAAAGGTGATCAAAAACTAAGGTAAATATTTACTTTATTAAAATGATTACAGAAAAGACACAATGTCATTAATGCTCCTCAGCACATTCTCTCTCCTTCCAAACATGCCTCTGCTATTGTCCTTGGCAATGAGTCTTCTGTAACGTTTTTGACATTTTTAAATATGCACTGAAGTTTTTGATCACCTTTGTATATTTGTTCATTATAAGCTCTATAGAATAGATGATATAGGTACATATTTTTCCTTTACATGTATATTGAATTTTGCTCTTGTATGCAGGCAGGAATGGGTGGATTCAGGGGATTGTGAACACAGCAAAATCTTATGAACTAAAGGAAATTCGTTATGACTAGGAAGGATTGAGGACTAGCCAATTAGAAACAGAATTCCAGGGCTTGTTTTAAGGTGATGGACTGGAGGAAGGACTCATGGTAAAAGACAGTTCCATGTACTAGAGTCTCACTTCTATAATGACACACATTTAGACAAATCTCCTAGTAATAGTAAGATGTGACTAAAGTGTCTCCACAGTGCCAAAAATGCTACCAGAAAATTGAAATAGTACAAACACAGTTGAAATGATAATTGAGTTTTCAATGCAGATCAGGGGCAAAAAATAAAAAAGTCTTCAGTTTTGCTACATTTAAATATGACATCACAAAGATTCCACTTTAACATGAGAGTTGGCTACAAAGAGGGCCTTCTGAATAGCATTTATCCAGCCTTGAAAGATCCTGGAGGTCATAGTCAGATCCCCAGCCACAGCCAAGGACCACTTAATTAACACTCCAAACCCCATAACTTAGCAGAGTTAGGGACATGGTATTTTCTTTTGCATATGTCAAGATTACTGTAACCCTGGGGAGGTATAAAATAAGTAGAGAAGAATAAATGAATCAAAGCATAGTGTCAATACTTGGAATTAGAATAAATAAAATATACAAAAATAAATTTTTCAGTGAAGTTTTTCTTTTTTCAAGGCAACTGAATTAACCAAAAGAAGTTGACATGAAAGACTAATGACTGTTGAAATGTTTTAGAGAATGTGGTTAGTTGCATTCTAAATCAAGGTTTAAATATTTAAAGAGTCATTAAATGTGCAAATACTTATGCATTTGTGATGCTTAAATGTTTAGAAACATGTTCAGCAGATTTATAGGTTTTAATAAAGTGAATACCAAGTAGAACACAAATAGAAATATCCTTCATATCCGAGTATGGTGTGTACATAAAACAAAAGTTTACTTTTGACACAACAAAAGATACAGTTAATGGAATGGCAGAGTCTCTTTGTAGAGAGCAGACAGCACTACATCTCTTCAAATAAACTCTTGAATAGCCAAAAACATTAAATCCTACAAGAGTATTAATAGCAATAAAAGTTAATAGAGCTGGATTGGCTAATTCAGCAAGACCTTCTTTTTATGTCCTACAAAGACAGAGCCTGTAAATGAGGCAAAGGGGCACTGGGAAGGCCACACAGGCTCTTGACATTGTTGAAATGTTTTAGAATGTGGTTAATCGCATATTAGGATCAGAGTTCTTGCTATGGCTTAGATTTAAAATGACTCCCAAAAATCTTGTGTTTGGTGATGGGGCTTGGTTGCAGGAGGCATGTGATCTAGGAGGGTGTAGTCTAGTCCCAGCTTCTCCCTATTCTCTCTGTTTCCTCCCTGCCATGGGCAAGGAGATGTTATGTATCATGCCCTTCCACCATGCCATTTCTGCCTTGGACCCAGCTGACCATGGACTGAACCCACTGGAAACTGTAAACCAAAATAAAACCTCTCCTCCTCCTTTAAGGTGTGGTTTTGGGTATTGTGCCCCAGGAGTGGGGAGGTGACTAAGACAGTGCTCTACAGCCCCAAATATACATAAATAATTTTACATGAGGACATGAAGTGATAAGTGAAGTATCAGGCATGGGAAGTAAAATATCACCTGTTCCATTTCATAGGTGGAAGGTAAAGTTGATCTTGAAGAAATCGAAAATGGAATAGTGACCAACAGAGTCTGGTGTGGGTGGGGGAGGGAAAGATGGAGAGAGGATGGCTGATGGGGACAGGGGTCCTGGGGAGGAGGAATGCCTTCTGACATTCGACAGCATGGTGGGATGACTATAGTCCACAACAACTAATTAAATAGTCACAAGAACTAGGAGAAGTTTGAGCATTCCCAATGCATAGAAATAGTACAATGCTCAAAAAGACAAAAAAAGAAGAAGAATACACGGCTAACATGACAGATGTGGAAGTTATCCTGACCTGATCATTACACACTGTACACATGGGTTGAAATGCCACAGCATGCCAAAGAAATGGATGTGAGCACTATTGTTGATTTTTGAAATATAATTTTAAAAATTACAGAGACCACAGTGCCTGCCTGGCAACCATGGGGTCCTGAGTTTGATTCCTAGTACTTCCCCCAAAATATTACAGAGAGAGACAGAATATGAATGTAAGAAATAAAAAAGCTCAAGTCTCAGTAAAGCCTGTACCTAACTAAATTTGATTATACAATAATGCTAAGATCCTGGTGTAGACTCTGGTTATGTGATGTGTTGTCAATGGGAGAACTTGGGTTAAGTACATGCTTTAGTTTTCTTGTTCCTGAGACGAATTACCTGACACCCAAATTTGAAGGAGGAAAAGTTTATTTAGCTCAAAGTTTGTAGAGGTTTCATCCATAATCAGCTGGCTCCAAGACAGGATGGTGTGGTAGACAAGCATCACAAAAGAGAACTCATGACAGGTAGAAGGTAGCAAAACAAGCCAAGGGCAAGACAAACCTCTTTCTGTCCCTTATATTGCATCCAGGCTACTGGGGTTAGGGCAGCACCAATTGGTTAACTGATTTAGTAATCAGCCACACTTAATCCTAGCATTGCACCATGAATCAATCACATATGCTAGATTCCACCACCTCTGAAAAAGCCCCACCTATGACTGCATGAGACTTTAGAAAGACATCTAGACCCAAGCCATAACAGGGCATATGGGGACTTTCTGTGCCATTTTTGAAAGTTTGTGAGTCATAGAGTATTACAACATAAGGATGCTACCAAAGATCTTTGTGGATAATAGTCATTGCTCAGGGAGTGAGTATGGGTTCTTGTGGAGGGCAGACGGAGGAGCTGTCTGAAACTGGTGGGATTCCCATGTGTCTCTACTTTATCTGCAAGCTTGGCCTGTGAACTTGATATATAATATGGGACTCTTTTTGGCTACTAAACATGGCACTCTCTCATTCTCTACCACCCAGTTGCTTCTCTTTGCGCTCAAAAGAGAAATGAGGCTTCTCGGGAGACCTCAAGGACCTGAACATCTGCCCAATGCTGACTCACCTGGTGACCACCTATGCACTCTCTCCTGTGCTGCCCCCAGGATGGCACACACATTCCTGCCCCAGGGTTTTACTCTGCTGCTTCCTTTGCTACGATCACACATGATTTAAAGTGACTTCCTTTGTCATTTTCTCTTCATCAGCTGCTCTTATCTTCTACAGCTACCTATTCATTTTTGTCTTCATCTTAATCTCTATGCTCTGCTGCATAATTGATGTTCAATAAATATTTTTAAACTAATGAACAGATAGATAAATGAATGATAATCCTCCTTAAGGTTGCTTATTGTGAGACCTATAACTGAGGACCAGAAGACTTTCTACTTCTTGTGTGTCAGGGTAACTGGGTATCTTTATACCAAGAAAAGCTTATTTTGAAGCAATTTTAAAGTAAACATACATGCATGGACTTGCATATGTTTCTACTGGTACCAGACGACCTCAAACATCATTTCTAACTCTAGCATTCTAACAGCCTAGATTTTTCAAGTGATTTTCGAGACACAAGGAAGAGCTGGACATGCTGGCACAAACCTGTAACTCTAGCTACTCAAGAGGCTGAGACAGGAGAATCACAAGGTCCATCCAGCCTGAGCAACTTAGAGAGCGTCTCCAAACAAAAAATAGAAAGGGCTGGAGGTGTAGCTTAGTGGCAGAGTCCTTGCGTCACATGCACAAAGACTTGGGTTCAGTCCACAGGACCAAAACCAAGCAAAACAAAATCAAAACACAAGATACAGAGAAGAGAGATGGCACAGTTTAGCTCTAACTGGTGAGGCTCCAGATAGAATCAATGGATTCTATTTTTCAATATTAAATTAACACAAAATTTGAACCACTGTTAGTATCTACAGCCTAAGTATCTTTTAATGTACAGATTAATGTGGACGCCTGTGTTCTTCCCCTGATTCCCTGAAAAAAATCAGGTCAAGAATATCAGTCCTCTCCGGCTACCAGCAATGCGTAGGAGACTCAGAGGCAGCATCATCCTGGAGGGGATAAGCGAGCTTATGTGTGTGACGGCTATTTCCAGACAGATTCTCCCTTTCCCATCTGGTCTTTGCATATGAAGATATAAAATCTGTGCCCTTGCTTTGAGGATAATTACTGGTAACATAAAACCATGTGACTTTTAGGCTGGAAGGTGGGCAGAGAAGGGCTCAAGTGGACTGAATATTAAATTCTTAGCATACCTTTTCCTTCTGTATAGAGTGTTTAGGCAGCCTTCAAAGATATGGAAAAAAGACTCCCAGGCAAGAGAGAAGAGGAGGACAGAGAAAAGGCCAGAAGAACATTAACGGGTGAACTTTCTCAGAAACCCAGGCTCTTGTAAATAGGTTGCAAACATCCACAGCAGCGTTCTCAAATCCACTGTAGAAAGGAAAAGCGGATCCATTACACCCTCCTCATTATTTCTAACATCAGCTAAATCGAATGAGTTGCTCTGTCAGTTCATACCTATTCCCAGCAGAGAAGTGGAAAGAAAATTTTCCCTCGGTAAGGAGGATATTATTCTTAATCTCACTCTCCCAGTGATGTTTAATCTTATTTATGTTAGTAGAGAGAAATGCCCTCGCTCCAAGACCCAATTAGGTGAAGGTGGTTCCATGGTGGTGGGGGCAATGGTGGGTATGAAGGTTGTGAGTGACAGTTAAAATAATTATATGTAGCTTTAAGATAATCACATGCATTTTTTCCTTCATTCACTCTCGGATGGGACTTAGCAGGCATACATTTTTTTTTCCCTGTACCAAATTAGACTCTGCCCCTGGGCATGAAGAGAAACAGAACTAGTGAGACTCATAGTTAAAAACCAGTAAGTCTCATTTATTTCTGCCTCTCTGGTCAGACATATTTTGGGCATATGAGTCAGCACAGTATGAGCCTGGTGCTTGGGCTGGACTTTACCAAAGTTTATGTAGAGTTTTTAGTGAGTACAGCTGTCCGGGCCAGTTATTTCAGACTTTGGGTGGGAACAGGCCTGGGGGTAGGGATGCTGCTCTATGTGACAAGGACATTGCTGGTGGGCAGCTTCTCTGGTCCAGCTGCCTCTGTCCCTGTCTGGGTTTGTAGTACCCCTGTGTGCTTTAGTCCCTCTCCTGTCACTAGGATACAGTACCTGACACCTTTGACTTAAAGGAGGAGAGGGGTATTTTAGCTCACGGCTTCGGCTGGCTCAGTTCAAGGCAGACACAGGAATGCAGAGGGCCTAGCGAAGGAAAAGGGCTCTGCTTATGCCAGCCAGGAGCCCGAGAGAGAAGGAAAGGGTGTGGGTCAGCAGCACACCCTTCCAGGTCACACCCTCAGTGACCACCTCCAGCCAGGCCCCACCTGCTAACAGCACCTTTAGCTGTGAGGTCATCCATGGATGACCACTGATAAATGTCATGCCCTCATCATCCAATCACCTTCCACGCATGAGATTGGGGGCATTTTATTTTTATTTTTAAACAAAATTTATTGAAAAGCAACTGTACTTCCACTTCTTGGTGATAAGCAAAAGCAAAACACATCATTTACAAGAGCATTAAAATATGAAATAGTGATCAGTCTCACCAGAAAATTTACAAGACCTAATGCAGAAAACTAGAAAACATTACGAGAAATTGAAGATTTCAAGAAACATTTTATGGTGAAACACTTCAAGATAACAATTTTCCAAAAACTGATCTAATACTCTCATCCTGATGAAAATTTGTTTTTTTTAATAAGCAGGCTTTTCTAAAATTGATATGAAAATCCAAAAGATTCAAACTCATTAAAACAATTTTGAAAAGGAAGAAAAACTTCAGAAGGCTAACATGACATTATTACCAGAATTAATATACATTTATAACATCTTATGTACTCTTTCAGCTTTTCATTAGGGAGAACAATATGATGCTTCACATATGAGTCTGATTTATTTCACTTCTGAGTTATAGGAGGCATTTTAGAGCTAACCCAAAACACTGTATTAAGCCCAAGTGGCTCAGATCAGTCAGAACTCCTGGGCTCAACCCTTTGAAGTAGTAGGTGAAGACCCCAGCCTACCTGAGCATTCTTCCAGATCAGGTCAGTGCCCAGAGAGGAGGTGTTCTTGATGATCCTCTGATTTCTCAGGCAACTAAGTGCATTCCATGTGCTTGATATGCATGAAGGAGGAGATAGCAAAGATCAAGCTGTATTCTTGCCCTCCAGAAGCTCTCGGTGTGGTGGCAAAGACAGGGCCAAGTCAATGTGTACACAGCAAAACAAACCCAGAGATTCTGGAGCACAGGAGAGAGGGGAGTCTTTGGAAAGACTGTTTTATATCTCTGTTATTCAAGGACCTAATATTTAGCGGATACCTAAAATTTGCTAGATAGACAATAAATGAAAGGTGCTGCCTGTGGCAGAAAACCTAGCCTGCAGAAACACAGAGATGGGCAAAGAGATTTCAGGTGAGACAGCCACACGAGGCACAGTGAATTACAGAACTGGCTGAGAAGCTGGGGCATAAGTAGTTGTCTAGAGCATGATCAAGTCCTATAAGATGTAATTTTCAAAGGAAAATGTATTTTGATTGTCTAAAATGAGTATAAGCCCTTGGGAAATAAATCAGGCAAATACTGTCATAAGATTGAGGTTGGTTGATGTAAATAAATAATTATACTATTGTGAGATATGAATCCAAGATTTTCTAGTGACGTATAGTAGGGCTGTTCACTGTCTCCTACCCTTAGTGGCATAGCCCCATGGGGACCAACGGGTACAGGGACCTATCTATCATCAGGATGCTGGTACGCAATAATAGGGGTAATTAGGAAGTATTATGGTTTGTATCTAGATATCCCCCCAACGTCTCATCCAGTCATAGGGTGGGCTTCTAGAGTTTTTGGACCATGATTGATTCATGGTCCAATGCTGGGATTATGGATGTGAGTGCTATACTCACCCCAGGGCAAGTGAGTAGCCTGGATACAATATAAGGGAGGAAAGCGACTGATTTTCCCTCTTGTGTTCTTGCTACTTTTGCTGTCTGCTGCCAGCTTGAACTGTTGCCCCTGTTCCAGGCCATTCTTCCTTGGAGCCAGCTGATTATACACTGAAACCTCCACAAACTATGAGCTAAATAAACCGTTTCCTTCCTCGATTCCCAGTGCTGGATATTTTGTCTGAGCAACAAGAGAAAAGTAACGAAGAAGGGTTTAGTGAAGAGCTATCTATAAACTTGCAGGTAAGGTTAGAGAAAACCACCAGGGCTGTGAGGCCTCCGGGTTGTTAACATCTGGGGCCCTTGCGTCCTTATGGCTGCACTGGCAAGGGATTAGGGTGGTGAGAGAGAGCCAGGGCTATAGTGTTATGGTAAGCTAAGTTAGACAAAAACATTACAGGCACTCAGGTAGGGCTGGGCCCTCCAAGGACCCAGTGCAGAAGATGAGATGCCTTACAGCTGTAGAGAGACAGGCACATCCACTGTGGGCCAGACCTCAAGAAAGAAGATAAAACAACCACACCCACATACTTTCTAGGGATAAATATCATGGGCTTATATTCTAAATAGATGTTGATCACCTTGAGGAAGCCAGAAAGAACCACTAAATGTTCCCCTACAGGAAAAGCCCCTGTTCCATATTCATGCCTGCTTGCTACCTGACTTGTTTCTGCATTTGATTCCAATTTAATCAATTCTACCTGAGCAATTATACTTATAATCTTATTGGTTGACTGTAGTTTTGTCCACCTCATGCCCACCTTGTGACTTCCCACTTTTACCATCTTGGATCTACCTCACTTCATGGTTTTGCCCATATAGGAGGCCAAACTCCTTTGTCCATGGAATCTTGGGATGTCTCATTTTGTTTACCTGGTGACACGGATGATTAGGGTAACACCGTGGGTGAGTTGACTGATATGTCAGTAGAGCTTACAAAACTGACCTCCCTCATGACTAAATAATCTAGGCTTTCTATAATATAGAATCATCTCCAAATTTTAGCTGATTGAGTCTCCTTCATCCTAAGTGCTCATTTTCCTTGAGCAGCTGGGTCCCATTATTTTCTCCAGTGTTGGTGGCTTGCATGTGCAATGTCACCAACTAGCTGATGAAGGTACCAGACGCCATGGTTGCATCCTGGTTCAGTGATTCTTGCTAACCTACTGCAAATCTATTTGTCTCTTTCACTCAAGAATAGCATTTACAGATCAAAACACCCTGAATCCACACATCAAGCTGCTAAGGAGTAAAGAGTCACCTATATTTAATTCCAAGAAGGCTGTAGAAAAACCTCCTCCAAGAGAAGTGTGATCATGTGTGTGCTCAGAGGTCAGTGGAATGTACTGCATACAGAGATTATTTTCTGTTACAGAAATAGTTTCTTAGCAGAACAAAGGGAATTGAGGGAGAGTCAAGAAAGTGTTACCCATCTAGAGGCACCTAGCTAGAATACAGAGAGAAAGACTCTGAGAATTAAAAAAATTCTCACCTTCAGAGAAAGGCACCCTAGTGCAGTTCAAATATCAATGTGTTAAGCGTGAATTTTCAACCACACATTTGCTTGTATAAGAAATGTCATACAATTGACTTCAAAATGAATAAAATCTGACTTTAAACTAGAAAGTTGCTGGGCTAACAGGACATAAAGCATCAGCCTTGTGGCTACACATTCTCCCTACCCTGAGACACCACATGGTGCCCTTTGGTTTTCCTCAACCTCTCACCTGGGGGCCATGCCCTATAGGGCTGCCAGGGATGGACACACGGTTCCCGGCACTTAGGAGATGCCGGGCCTCCATTCTTTCTCCTGGACTGGAAATTCTGGAAGCTACTGGTCTCTCTTCCCTCCTTCATCACACAGCTCAGTGAGTCTAGGCTTTCTTACAGATGAGGGGAGGTTTCCCCTCAGAAACTTAGAGGGAAAGTCACTGAGGGGACTAGAGGATGGATAAAATAAAACCCTATAGGCAGAAAACCAGACAAAATACCTTGCATTTTTAGCTCTCTCTCAGTGCAGTAAGAACGAGCCTAAGTAATGCTTTCAGAAATTATCTTGCCACATGGAGCCTCTCCAAAGTCATCCACTGGTGGTGAGCCCTGGGGGTAAGGATCTCCCGTGTTCTGAAGAGCTTGGTCCTGGAAGCCATGGCACTAAGTCCTAGGTCACAGAGAGGTCTCACAACTGCCTTTCATGTCTTACTCTCTGGAGCAGCAGCTGCCACTAGGGAGATAAATGCCACTGTGAAGGAGGAGAGTAGAGAACTCCACAGAACTGTCAGGAGCACAGCAGGGATGGAGGACACAGTATTTGAATTATATCTAAAGTCAGTAACCAACATCGATCCATCAACCATGTGGAGGGAAGCACTGTTCATAGCAGAAGAGGAAGCCTTGGTAGTTACCACATCACAGAGAACTTGGTGTGTTAGTGAATGAGAGTCCCGGTTTGGTTTCCATGAGACAGACTCTGAAGCAGATTTTCACATTGAAAGCTTGTTGGGAGTGTTGGATAGGGAAGCCAGCCTGGTGAGGAAACAAGGCTGAGCAGTAGCAAAATTCAGATCCCAAGGCACACCTCAGCAGAACCAAGAGGCAGCCCCAGAGCTGGGAAGATCCTACAGAAGGTCTCACATTGAGACAAGGGACCCATGTCTTTGCAGGTACTGAGAGGCCAATCAGAGAACGAGGCTGGTCCAGGAAAGAGGGTAAGACCTGGGAAGAGGATGTTCTCTTTAATGGTCAACAGTTCTCAGGGAAGGCCTCAGCTATGGACCCTGGTGGACATCTGTCCTGGAACTGGGAATGATTGTCTCCATGGATAGAGGGCCTTGGCGGCTGCATCAGGTCTGCTGGGCAAAAGAGGACAATGTGTTAGCTGTGGAGCACTGGGCTGCACTGTGGCACATCCCCTCCAAATCTGAACCACGACAAAGCTTCTGTAGTCTGTTTTGTCCTTTGCTTTAAGAACTGGGACAATTATGTGTATTAACTTGAGATCCAGCCTCCTTCAACCTTCCAGAGTTGCTGTGAAAGGCAAAGAAGGAAAGAGAGTTTCATGCGAAGAGCTTTATGGCCCTGTTTGGACACTGTGCACCCAGCTTCCGCCTCCTCCTCTTCGTGAGTGCCTGTCACATGGACCCAACTGAACTGTGAGAGAGTCAGGGAAATCCCATACTCCACACACCCAGACAAGGGAGGATGGGGGGGTGGGTGAGCATCCAGACAATCTCTGGCTCAGGAATTCCCATCTCTTTTCCAGTACAGACTGGGATCACTGTTGAGCAAGCACTTGCCAGTATCTGGTAATAAACAAAACAATACAGGAATTTTCGGTTGTTTATGAAAATGAATACCCCAGAATCTTTCACATTTGAATTTTTCCCAGCAACACTAAGCAGTGGCCTAATGTTTTAGAAGTCTTCCTAAAGAATGAATAACTCATCAAGCATACCCTACAAATTAGTAATTGAAATAATAGCAAAATCATATTTTTAAACTACCACTGAGGCTCCCTTCTTGGCTGGCAGCTTAGTACTTTTGTGTGGAGTGTCTATCAAACCTAGTAGAGATACAGAAAACATCCTGGTGTGGGGTTTGGGGGGTCCATCCACAGACTTATGAGTCTTTCCAAAGTGTTTGAACAGTTCTCTGAGGGCAATGGGAAAACTTGGAAGTTTAAGTAGGGTGGTAATTGGATTAGGCAGCTTTTCTGTTGCTGGAGCACAATACCTGACACAACTTAAAGGAGGAGAGGTTTATGTGGCTCATAATTCAGGCCATTAAGTCCATGGTCAGCTGTTTCCAATACAGGAACACATGATGGAAGGGAGTGGTGGAGTAAAGATACTTAGTTCATAGCTACTGAGAAGTAGAGCTGAGGAATAGCACCAGAAGGAAAGTGCCAGGGACCAGATATAGTAGTCCCCAAGGTCATGCCTCCACGATCCACCCACACAGACACACTCAGAAGAGTGTTCTGCTGATCCCCTCGGTGTCTTCCAAGATGGTCAAGTCCATAGTCAAGCTCAATAGTCGCAGTAACCTGACACTTCCTATCTGAAACATGCTCACCTATCTAAGCAGACACATGGTGATCATTGTGCAATCCTGATATGAACCAGAAATTTATCTGTAGCTTAAATCAAGATAGCTAATATGTTGTTATTTTACAACAAATGATTCAAGTTAATCGAAGGGAAAATTTCCTTCACATGACCCTCTTACTTGAGCTATTTCCAGAATTAGATCTGATCACATGATGCCACCTCCTTTCAAGGGAGAGCTAGAAAAGCATCTGTCTGTCGTGTAGTCTTGTTTACTCTCTGCTCCTTCATTAGTGGAGAGAGTATGGTGTGGAGCCACTTTCAGCACTGCTTTAAGAAGCTCTGATCCTGCTGTGCACCAAGCACTAGAAAGATCTTTGAACAATGATTTGATGGCAGAGGAGAAGCCAGGTGTGCCTGGGCCTGAGAGGAAGCCATAGTAACTCCCAAATCACAACAGAGGCAAAGTCCTATGTAATCTGCTTCCTTCAATTCATTTTGCTCAGGTGAAAATGAGCATTTGACAGGAAGCCTCCAGTAACATCTCCCTCTTTCCTGTACAGCACTTTATAGCTGCTAGTTCTTTATCTTTGTGTGACTGTCCACGACCTGCACTCTACCACCACGTACAGGTGACAGAAACCATAAGATCCTGAAGAGCTCTTTGCTGTCCACAGGAAATTGTGAACTCTTTATTACAGCTTTTGGTATGGGACCCAGGATTGCCCCAGGATAGTGGGATCCTGTAGGGTAGATCACTTAATGCTTTTGGTCTCCAGCTTCCTTATCTAAAAGCTGAAGAGACTGGGTATTCTGTTGACTCCTTCTAGCTCAAACTCATTAATGTACCAATTCAGGATTTCAGTGAAGTTCTGATGATAGGCTGCCTGGAGTCAGGCCAATTTGCACTTGAATCCTAGCTCTCCTATTCACCAGCTAGGTGACCCAGGGAAGCCACTCTACCTCCCGAAGGGAAGACAGTTTCCATCATATAACTTCCTGTTGAGTAATGTGGAACAGACACATCTGAAGTTATGAGGCTAGAAGTAACATCAGAGCGATAGTGGACATTTCTAAGACTGGAAATTCTAATACAAATTCCCATGTTAAAAAGACTTCTTCCATCAGGTCCTGCTATTGTGGGCTCTGGGGTAGATGCTGGGGTTAGAAGATGCATGTACTTGCTGAGAAAGACAATGAGATTGGTGCAACCAATTATGATAAAAACTCAAAAGATCATTCTTTATTTGGACTGCTTTCTTCTAAAGCCAACCACATGCAGCAAAAGAAAAAGTCCAGAAATTAGAGCTCATTTTACAAAGAAGAAGGCCAAAAAGGATACCTCTAGATATTTGAACTAGACATAAAAAGCTGCACCCACGGGCCAATGTGCATGCACGTGTGTGCACATCTGTGTGTCTGCATGCATGGGTGCATTTGGCTCTCACCGAAAACCTCCTCGTGCTTTGCAGCCCTGCTCACACACCAAGTCAGCAACAGCAACAGCATCTGTCATCTTTTCACACTAAGAGCAAGAGAGCACTTTGATGTAAAAAGTAAACACATCTGTCAATCAGCTCTGGGCAAAGGGTAGATGCCAAATAACTATATTTCTAAAATTGGAAACACTGTGCGCATCTTCCAAGCAATGCTGGTAAAAGGTTTATACCCTCCTGAATACAGGGTGCAGCTAACACAAAGGAGTGGATTTTCTCTGCAAGAGGCCCCTTTATGGCAGCTGCCTGCTGGAGAAAGGCATTGAAGTGCTGGGCTAATTTAGCCTGGTGTGTGGCCTTCTCCAGTTGGGTCCAGACTTAGAATATAAACAGGGCTGAAAGCCAGAAGTCACCCACAGTGTCCACGTACCAGGGTCCAGGAATTGGAGTCTGCCTTTAGGGACCAAGAAGATTATGTAAGGGATGGTGTGAGAACATGACCCTCTCCACCTTCCATCCCCGCAGCGTGTGAAAATCTGTGAATCCGAAGCTTTGGGGATTTGGTATGGTTGGATGATATTTTGAGGCAGTATATTGTGGTTTGGTTTTGCCATCTCTGATTCTGTTTTCCCCTTCCCATCCATGTAGACACCAAGTAGTACCAGGGTAGAAAGCAGAGGGCACCAGTAAGACTGTTTGGTATTTTCTTTATAAGCTTTCTTGCAAACATGAGGGTTTGGAGAAGACCCCAAGGAATGAAGAGTACCCTGCCACAGAGGCAAGGGGACCTGGAGAAGCAGAAGCAAGCATGGGGCACACCTGTGTCTGTCCTTTAGTCCACAAAGATGTGGGCTGTGGCAGGAGGTTACCATGGCAGACAGGTGTCTTGGAGGGGTGTGTGTGTGTGTGTGTGTGTGTGTGTGTGTGTGTGTGTGTGTAGGGGACAGCCTGGCTTCCAGAAGCATCTGGTAAGGTGCTAAGACCCTGGAAAGGAAGGAATGCTCTCCATGCAGGGACTTATCAGGCAGTATACAGGTGATGCTACTCAAGGACATGGGCGAACTGTTTGAGACAGGACATCTCCAATGTAACCCTGGCATGCCTAGGACCAAATCCTAGACTTCCTTCCCTGCCACCTTGTCAACCCACTGGGTTCTGAGGATGATGGCTTAGCCCTGCAGATGACTCACTTCCCATGCTGCAATAGGCCTGGGATGAGGGAGGCACTTGAGTAAAACCTGGGTGAGAGTAAAGGCATGTGACTTTCATGTTTAGTGCACACCTCATTTGGTGGGCTGGCGTTCTCATCTGCTACACCTGGATGACTCCCACCTCTCCGGGTAGCAGTGTGTCTTTATTGTGTGTTTCCAGGCTACACCAGGAAATGCTGGCATTGTCTCCCCTACCCTTGCTATGATTTAGGTCTACATGTCCCCTAAGAGCCTCATGCGTTCATAAATGGGGCTGGGGAAAGTGACTGGATTACAGGGGGCAGCGGCTGACTAGCCACTAGGAGGTGGGGGCAGGAGGGAAGAGGTGGGTCACCGGGGTTGACCTGGAGTGGTATATTCCCGTCACTCCTTTCTTCTTACCAAGATGTGAGGTGGTGCCTCGGCCTTTCTGCCCTGCTGCTTCTGAGTCTGAACCTGCCAAACTTGGACTGAAACTTCTGAACTGTGGCCCAATGTAAACCTCACCTCAGTTAAGTTGTGGGAATTGTGTCCTAGTGAGGAGTAAGGGAGTAAAACACACTTGAGGAGGAAGCCCCACAGTCACCCTACAGGCTATGCAAGACTGAGGAGCTATGTGGGCTCTGCCCTGGGGAGACATGCAGCCTCTCCCCTTCCACATAGTGCTACAGTCAGTTGGGACCATGCATCCAGAAAGAACAGTAAATTCCCCAGTGGGCCTTGTCTCATCCAGTTCCTGCTGTTATTTCCCTTGGCTTTGTGCTTCGGTCCCTGTGATGTAAGAGCACCTCATGAATGGTGAGGTGGGCTTCCGCCTGGGGATCGTCATCGCTGGAAAAAGAGCTTGGGGAACTCTGTCTGCATCCTTATCCCTTTTCTCCCTCCCTCCATACTCCCTTTTTCCCTCTTTTCCTTCCTGTATGGTTCTATTTCTTCTCCTTTCTTTCTGCTTTTTCCACTTCCTTTTTTCACAGCTGACTATGCTTTTAGGAGGTGGGGTCTGGTTGGAAGAGATTTGTCACTGGAGGGGTGACTTGGAAGACATTTTTCTACTCTCTCTGTGCTCCCTGATTGCCAGGGCATGAACAGTTGATTTTTTCCTCTGTCACATCCCTCTGCTGTACCATTTTTGCCTTGGAGCCAGCCAACCACGAACTGAGAGCATCAGACAAAACAAACCTCTTCTCCTTTAAGAGCAGGTGTCAGGTATTAGGGCTGAGCCATAAGAAAGTGACTAAGACTTGTATGTAATTATAAGCTGGGATTTATCAGATTGGCTTACACAATCAGGCTGGATGTTCCTGAAAAGACCTTCTGCATGCTGGAGAGCTGCAGAAACCAATAGCTGTTCTGTCCAAGCAGCTGGAAGCCATGGAACAAGGGGGACTCTGGGTATAGGCTGAGACTGAAAGCCTGGATGCTCCCTGGAGAGCTGCTGATGTCTGTATTCAGGGGCGAGGGCTCTAGAATCTGATGTCTGTAGGGACCACCAGCAGCAAATTCTCACAAGCCCATGAAGACCCTTTTGCTTTTTGTTCCAGCAGATCCCAGTGCAGTGAATAGTGCCACCCTCATTCCAGGATGGTTTCCCTCCCTGAGTTCACTGACTCACATGCCAAACATCTCTGGAAACATCCAACAGACACACTGGTAAAGCACACTGTGCTTTACTAGTTTCCTAGGTATCTCTCAATCCAGCCAAGTTGACAACCAAGATCAACCCTCACAAACACTTAGTGCTAAGAATCTCATAAAAGAGGCAAGAAATGTGATCCTTGGAAGTGAGAATCAGAACAAGCTTCCTAGATGAAGTGTTTGCAACAGAATTGTTAGCTGGGTGTAATGAGTTGGGAATGCTTGGCGAGAAGGAATGGTGGAGTTGCGCAGAGAGGGATGGTACAGAGTTAAAGGATTGTATTATTTTAAAAATTTTTAGCAAACATATAGTGCTTACTAAGCCTAATTCCATGGGAGACAGACTTCTCTGCACTTTAAAATAAGGAAACTGAGGCACCAGGTGGCTAAGAATCTTGCCCAAATGTTCAGTATGGAGCTCCCTCTAGTAGGTGATTGCCTACATCATGGCTTCCCAGGAACTGTTGCACCAGGACAGACAAAATCCTGAATATCAGGAATCTGGAAACAGAGTTTAATCAGTGGCACAACAGAGGCACCAATGGGCACCTCTATAGAGAATGTTGCTCTCTGCCTGGTTGTTGAATGCTACCCTGTGCTTAAGTTTTGAGCCAAAGTAGTCAATACATTTTTAAAAGTCTCCATTGCTCCAAGCATTCCTCATTCCCTTGGAACTGTACTAGTGTCCACCATTTGCAGAACAAGGCCTTTTCACTGAGGGCGTTAGGGAAATGGAAGCCAAGCTTCCCACAAATTAATATCCCGCCTAACTTCCAAAATTCCAAGCCAAATGAGCCTTTGATGAGTCACAGGTACACCATGATCCTCTCATGAATTAATCAAAAGCACATAACAATAACCAACTGGAAAGTAACTTTGGTTTAAAATTTGTTAATTACCAAAACCTATCTACCAGTAACCCACTTTATTTTATGACTTGTGTGTATCTGATATTTATTTGGATTAATTGATCAAGTTTGGTGATACAAAGATAGAGCTGCGAATAAAATCCTACAAATAATATGTTGGTAATACTTGAATTTTATGATCATATGCTTCTGTTGGAATTGTAGAATTGAGAGACTTATAAAAAGGATCATGTCTAGCAAAATTCTCATGGAACTAAGATATATCATGTCCTTTTTACATACTACATACTTCCTACTCCTCTCAAACTCATAGGAGAGTTTTAATGGGCTGTGAGGGTTACCCCACAATCACAGAAGGAAGCTGGGAATTTTAGGCCACAGATGTCCTTTGATGTGTTAAGAACTTAGCCATTCATTTATTATTTGCCTAGCATCGCTGAGTACAAACTCAATGCCAGTCCCAAAGCATGCTTGGTTACCATGAGCAGGCCAATAGGTGCTCAGAGACAAGACATATTCACACAAAGTGCTGTCTGTCTATGTTGGCAGTGCTTTTCCAGAGAAGAGGACCTTCATGTCGGCCTTTGAGAAATGAGCAAAGCAGCAGAAAGAGAACAATTAGAGTCATGAAGAAACAGTAGGAAGGAACAGGCTACTGCATCCTTAGAAACTGTGATAGACACCTTCTCAAATGGACCATAATGAGCATCACCTTTGATATCTATCCCTATGCAGCATCCTCCAAGAGTGAGGCAAGATTGGCCTGAGTGACCACAGAACACTAAGAAGTGATGGTATGGGACAGACTAGCCTCATCATGACAGACATTGTATCCTCTACCTTGGTCATTTGCGTGGCACCCTGTACAGGAAGTCAGTAGTCATAGAAGACCTTGTGGAGTGGCCTATGAGGAGGAATTGAGACCTTCAGGGAATAGCTGTACCATCTTGCAAGCCAGGAAGGCAGGCCACCATGGAGGAAGTGGATTCTTCAGCCCTAGTCAAGGTTTCAAAAATGCCAGTCCCAGCCAACCTCTGATGGCAATCCTGCCAGAGAGACTGAGCCAGAATTCCTAAGCCATGCTGTTCCTGAATTCCTGACATGAAAACTATGAAATGCCATTATTACTGTTGTGTTAGGGTACTAGGCTTTGGAATGCGCCATTACACAAAAGAGTAGCAAATAAAAACACATTAATTTTATTCATACCCATTGATATTTCTGCACCAGCCTCTTCCTCCCACTAGTTGACCTTATACAATAGTATTATAGACTGTTGGTGATGGTTTATTTATGCTACAACTTGACTGAGCCACGCAGTACCCAGAATAAACATTATTTGGGTTTTGTTTTTAGATGAGATCAGCATTTGACTTTGTGGATTCAGGAGACTGTCATTCCCAGTGTGGATGAAAATCACATAGTCTTCTGAGAGCCTGGATAACACTTGAGGCAGAAGATGGGAAGATTCCTTCCTTTCCTGTTGGCTGCCATGAATTGGATCATCGGTCTTTTTCTGCCCTTGGACTGGAATTTGCACCATCAGCTCCCCTGGTGCTCAGTCAGTTGGATTCTGACAGGAATTACATCACTAGTTTTCCTGGGTCTCCAGATCATGGGACTTCTCAGTCTCCATAATCTTGTGAGCCACTTCCTCTTAAACTGGACACACACACACACACACACACACACACACACACACACACACACACAGCACACAGGCACTCTTGCTCTGGAAAATTCTTACTCATGAGTAAAGGACCCTTAGGCCTTTATGGAATGATTCTTCCTGGGTATTCTTTGCCAGCTAGCAAAACAAATATCTAGCTTTGTTTCCTCTGGGAGTCAGGTCCATTTCAGTCATGTGCCAACAATCCTCCTTTGTTTCAAGGTTTATAAAAGATGTAAATTACTTCAGAAAATTTGATCTCTTATTTCCTACAAAAGATGGATAAGCAATAATACCCAGAGGATGAGCAAAGAGAAAGGAAAGAGACAGAACCGTGGGTGCAGTCTACAGATTGGAAAATCTATGCTGAATATCCGAAAAGATGTTATGGAATCTGCAGAACCTGGTGGATGTTTTGACTCTAACACTTCACTTTCTTGTGTGTTCCTGGATCTGTGGGCCCCTATGTTTCCTCCTGGAACCTCACACAGTGTCTCAGGAGTATAGCAGTTAAGAAGCAATGTCACCAAGACATGGTCCCAGCCAACAGCCTGCTGGACATCAGCCTGCAGCCAGTCTGATATGCGTGTACTACACGGCATTCTGAGATCACTATTGCTTTCCTCTTTCTGACCTTCTAGGATGCACTCACCCCTAGAAGGGTGGCACAGAGGAGTGGTCCAGGCCCATGTATTCCTACAACCAAGTCCAGCCAGGACACAAATCTTATGAGAACGCCCACCCCCCAGACCTCTGAAGTCTCTGCCAAAGAACTAAGTACAAGGACCCCTGTAGGACTGCCAGAAGCCCCTCTCTATATCATTCTATTCCAATCCCACTCTTTCCTTGCCCTAAGCCAGCCTATTTCTCAGGCATCATGCCTCAGTTTCCTTAATGAGCACTCTTGGTATCTCCTTAGGCTGGTATGCTGTCGTGTGTTTTGGAAGTGTGCAGAATCCCCACATTTCTGCCTCACTCCCAGTAAGATCTTTGTCTCCTTCAGGATCAGACATTCTTTCTCACCAGCATTTTCATAAGCTGCTGCCTTATACATAGAAGGAACAGCATCTGAAACTACCAGCAAGCCATTTGCTGACTTCTTCCTATATACTCCTTCCCATATACCACCTACCACAGAACTAGTTTTTTTCAGAACTCGGAATTGCTGGCTCATGTTTGAGTTCTGTCTTAGTTACTTTCTCCTTGCTGAGCCACAGTACCCAACTCAATACCAGACACCCACAACTTAAAGGAGGGAAGGTTTATTTGGGCTCACAACCCAAATGGTATAGGTTTCAGTCTGTGGTCAGTTTGCTGTAAGGCAGGGGAGCATGGCAGAGGGGGCATGGTAGAGGAGAGAGCTCGTGCAGTGTTGACAAGGAGCAGAAAGAGATCTAGGGAGGAGGAGCGAGAGAGACCCTTCTAGGCCACAGCCCTAGTTACCTACCTCCACCACCAGGTTTCCCCTCTCAACACCACACTCAGCTATAAACCATACATGGATGAATTCACTGATAAGTACCACATTCCCAGGATCCAATAACCTCCCCCAACTTCCACCTATGAGTGCAGGAGGCTTTGGGGGCCACTTAGATTTAAATCATATCAGATCCTCCAAACTTTTGAGCATCATACAAGACCCACCCCACCCAGGTTTCCTTGCTTGCCTACAGGATAGACATTCCCTCCCTCTCTACATGCCTCCCAAACTGGCCTCCTGATGTCCCAGCATGTCCAGCATTGCCACTCCACCAGCAAGAAGCTTGACCTCTTTGGTACCTCCAGAAAAGCATTGGATTTAGATTTTGTTCTTGCTGGCTTGCCTCACCAGCTGAAGGGGTGGGGGGAGTTTATTAGCAAGACCTGTCTGGTGGGAAGTTAGGCAAAAACTGGTGAGAAGCTCCAGAGATCACTTGTACCCTGGCTGTGGAGCCACACTCTTACAGCAGATAACCTCTGCTGCCCACCCTGGAGGAAGCTGGGTTAAAACACAGGGGCATGTGAGGTCCATGGTTGGTGAAGCTGTGGAAGTGAGTGGGGCTGATTGAGATCCTCCATTATGTTTCTGTGCACCTCTTTCCAAACTAAATGTAAACGGGTAATGAAAATTAACTTCAGGACAAGCTTCCTGGTCACCATGGAAGGTCATTGTGTGCATCTCCTACCAAGCTCCCAGGCCTCTCCTGGAGAATCCACTGCTCTAGTCCTCCTTAGCTCTTTCAAGTGCATGAGCATTTCACCCTCAGTTCACCCAGAATCCATGGCTTTTTCCCCCAAGAGATTCTTCATGCACCATAATCTTGCTCAGAAGTCACTTTTATGAAACTTAGTTTTCTCCTTTTCCTTGGGGGCTTCCACAGACCTTTATTCATATCTCAATGGTGGTGCTTTTGGGATTTTATCTGAATTAATTTAGTTACAGGTTTATATTTTATAAGTGTGTCAACTCATACAAGACAGACTTCACACTTTATCTCATTTTATAACTGCAGAAATTAGCAAGTGTCCAAGTACATAGCAGGTGCAAAGTTTTAAAAATGAGTGGGCTAAGTTAAGCCACAGACTTCTGAGGGGCTGTGTGAATGTTTTCCGTTCCACATGCTCTCACTTGGCTCAGCGAGTTACCCGGCTTTAGAATTTCTCATCCATCCCATTGCCTTTTGCTGGCTAACTTCTGCTCAGACTTTAATATTGATTCAGCCATTAGTCATCAAATTTAGGAAGCCTTCCCTAATACAGGCTGTTTAAGACCCTCTTCCTGGAATTTCCAGAGAATCCTATGAACGTACTCCTATCACTACCCCTTGTCCTAGATAATCTATATTTGACCTCCCCTTTCATGAAATAGTGAATCTCTATGAAGAAATTTCCAACACACAGTTAAGCCGGCAAGAAATGTTTATCAGTTGAATGAGTGCAAGAGTGAATGAGTAAATCATTGTTGACTCCGATTACTTGACTTCTAATGTTAAAATTCCAGGAAAACCTGCCCACGGGGATCACATTATCTAGTGACAATTTTCTGACCCTACGACCTCTTGTGATAGGGTGGAGTTTCAAGTTAGTTGGCTTTGTTTTCTGCTGGGGAAATTATGGAGCACATTTCAGGATGTGTCTGAGTGGGTAATAGAGATTTGACTATAGCTGGGTACTATATTTTGTTCCTAGCCTCTTCCTTTCTGATGCTGTTTCTCTGACTTGCTTCCTGGCTGCCATGAACTAAGCAGTTTTCTGCCATCACGCCCTTCTTCCATGATGCTTCCACCTTGAGGCCAACAGACTATGGACTGAGTTCTCTGAAACTGTAAGCCAAGTTAAACTTCTCCTCCTCTAAACTGTGGATGTCAGGTGTTGTTTGTTAGTGATGAGAATGCTGACTGATGCACCTCTGGTTAGAAATTATAAAGAAAGTTGAAGAGAGTTATTGTAGAACCCAACCTGGCCTTTCCACCCTTACATTCACAACAGTAGGCCTGAACTTAGAGTGAGATTGCTGGAATGAATTCTGCCGCATACTGACTGCACTCAATTGTAGTTCAATTATAATTTATAGATCACTTTTATCGTCATGGACCATTATCATAACCGAGTGCTATGATCTTATTACAGTACCTGCGCTAATCCATCTTGCACGAATGGACAGCCAGACACTAAGTACCCGCCGAGAAAGCCATTCCCGAGCTGTGTGTGTTACTGCTCATCTCTGATTGCTCCCAGGTTATGTCTCTGGACTGACATTGTAATTTGTGCTCCCCATTTAGGGGAATAATGACAACACATCTTGGTCTAGGATTTGCATAATTCTTTAACTTTTTCAGTTGTTTCCACATCTTTTTCATTTTCCTTTAAGACTATGACAAAAAAAAAAAACTAGGACAATTTTCCCTCTTTTTCTTTCTTTATTACAATAGTTACTCTCCCTTCAAAAATCTAATTATACTTTATTTTTGAAAAATACACAAGACCAAAAATAATATTTACAATAAAGAGCAAAATAAAATGTAAATAATAGGAAGTAGGAGATCTTTCTCAATGGGAAGGGGATTGAGGGATGGATGGAAAAGGGAGAGAAGGGGTGAAAGAAGGAACGAACATGTGTTATGCGTGTGTGCCAACTGCACACCAGGATATAGACATTATGCATCACAAACATGTACTAGTGACAGTGATATTTACAGACTATCTAACTTCATACATGGATGTTATATTTATCTGGAACAACAGTTTTGTATTCATAGAATCGTAAATCATTAATTAAGAAATATTCATAAATCATTAATTAAGAAATAAAGATCTCAAAGATTTTTTTCTCTCTGTAACATTAAGAGAAGCTTTAAAATTTGCCTTCTGCTAAGTCAGTGTTTCCTATTTAATAGCTTTGCCATCTACTTAGCTATGCTCAGGGTTGCACATCTGTCGTCCCAGCTTCTCAGGAGGCACCATCACTTGAGTCCAAGAGGGCAACCCCAGACTGGACAACATAGCAACACCATACCTCAATAAAATGTCATACCAAAATAAAATGTCCAAACATGTTCTGTCATCAGTAAGAGTGCAGGATTCCCACTTCACCCAGTTGCATACCTTCTTAATCTCACAGAGCATGTGCCAGGCAGCCCTGTTTGGTTGAAGGGATCGGAGGTGGGCCTGGTAATGGCTTAGGTAAGGAAAGTTGTGTTCTGTTTGGCAAGGAGCTGAGCACCTCAGCACCTCATTGGAAGAAAGATGGGGACTGGATCAAGTGCACAGCCTCTCTCTGTGGCACTTGCCGCTCTGTGCATCTGCTGGGCACTTCTCTTGCTGAAGACCAGTGTTTTCTTCCCCACCTCTTTCTCCTTTGCATCGGACACATGCATTTTGAATTGTCATGCCCTCAGTCCAGCATCATGAGTTTGAATTACCTCCACTTCTAACTCAGCATTATTACCAACACCATTAATCCCCAAGAATGAAACCTGAGCCTTTCAGCCGCCCTCCTGAGCCAGACCTCTCAAGGGTAGATTCTGGTCCACTGACATTTGCTACTCTTTAGGCAAAATGCCCAGTGCTGCTAATAAGCTGTGACAGTAGCAGGGATTGTCTGTTATAACTGTGCACCAGTCAGGCTGAGGGCCAGAAGCAGCAGAGTACATTGCAACACGGGATGGCGAGGTGCAAATTCATCACTGGCACCTCGTTAGGCCTGGAACAGTGTTTGTTTGGATCTTTGAAATTTTTCTGCTTGGGAAAAAAGGACACATGCAATTAGTCATCATGCTCCTTGATCTTCCAAGCTGAAAGTCCTCTCACTAAGTGGTCTCAAGAGATGGTGCTGACCTCCCACCAGTCCCAATAACTGTTGGAAGTGACGGGCAGGTGTTTCAAATCATCTGAAGCAAGAGAAGGTGAGATACCCACATAAGTATTTATGGGGAATGTGAGCTCACAGTTGATCTCAGAACTGGGCATTGGGTATACTAACTGGCAGAACTCCCTGTCTGGCATCAGTAAGATGGCATATCAGCTTTCTTGCTCTCTGGCCAACTTACCCCCGTGGAGCATGTGCTCAGGATTCTTACATCCTTATCAATTTGAAATTGGAAAAGGCTTTAAAAACCCTGTAGAAAGACTGTGATTGACTTATCTTAATTGCATCCTGTAGCAGCATGTTCTTAAAAAATAGAACCAGTAAGACACATATGTATATAGTGAGAGATTTATTTTGAGGAATTGACTCTTGCAGTTGTGGGGACTGACAAGTTTGAAATGTGCTGGGTCAGCCAGCATGCTAGAGACTTAGGCAGGCATTAATGCTACAGTTGAAGGCAGGATTTCACCTCCAGAAAACCTAGGTTTTGCTCTCAAGGTCTTCAACTAATTGGATGAATCCCACTCACATAATTGAAAATGATCTTTACTTAACATCACTGACTTCAGGTGTTAATCACAGCTATGTCGCAGCAAACTCTAGGTTAGTGTTTGATGAAATAACTATACTATAGCCTGCTCAAGTTTGTACATAAAATTAATCATTGGACATGGCCACCCTGTACTGCAGTTAATGTGACCATGGAGAATTGGGCACTATGTTTGGGATGGGGACTCATATGTCCACTATATGACCATTAGTAACTCTGGTAATAGAAAGGGATAAGTACCCTGTAAACCTATAAGCCACACTATGGTTGAGTTCACATGTTCATGTGCTCAAAGCCCAGTACCCAAACTCACATGTGAATGGCATTGGAAATAGGGCCTTGGAAAGTAGATGGAGTTCTTTGGAGGTCTTAGAATTGAATGAGGTCATGAGGGTAGGACCCCATTGATGGCACTTGTGGCTTTAAAAGAAGAGGAAGAGAGACCAGAGACTATGAAGTCATCTGGCACTCTCTGCATTGGGACAGACAGCAGGAAAATCCCACCAAACCCCCACTGTGCTATGCTGAGAGCGAAATAAACTCTGTTCTTTATAAATTACTCAGTGTCAGGCATTTTGTTACAGCAACAGAAAATGAACTAAGACACAGGGACACATAGCACGGCCTGGAACTCCTTCCTGGTCATTTCCTGGACTCAGCCTTGATGTGGCCACATGGTGGCATGCAGGGAAATGACAGAGGAATGCCTACCTGCTTTACTCAACTTAGAGGTATTATAATCTCAACATGTGTATTTCTTTTTATTTGGCCTTTTGGCAATGCTTAGCTTCTAAAACTCAAGAATTCATGGAGTGTGGAAGATAAATAGCACAAATAAATGTATAAATATAAGGTATTTGTCAATAAACAACACACATGTTAATAATACTAAACACTGATTTGCAAGTAGTATTTGTGATTCATGCCACCCTCTTCACTTTGAAGGGTTGTGCATTACTAATTCATTCAAAGGGTGTGTCTTGAGTGCTGTTGTGTGGCAGGGGTTGCTCTGGTCCCAGCATACAGTGGTGGTGAACCATGCAGACAACATCCAGCTTTTCTTATGTTTGCCTTTAGGGAGTTGAGAGGAAGGAAGGAAAAGACTGAGCCAACACATAAATACCACAGACAGTTATGGTGGTGATAACTCTCTCCGACAAAATAAAACAGGGAATCATGGAGCATGGTCAGTGGGAGTTGAGCTGCTGAGCACAGCACCCCAGGGCGATGCCTCAGGGAAAAGCAGGTAAGGGCTTCCCACATACACACATGGGGAATCTATGGTACACTCTGAGCTCCGCTTCTGCACGTAAGCATCTGATTACTTACAATGTTTGCTTCCTCATATCTTTTCCTTATGTACTGTGTAGACTCTCACTTTTCTCCTGAATTTCAGATTTACCTCCCAGTATTGCTGACTCTCATTAATTTCATCCTCATAGAGCAGAGAACCTGATGGGCCCAGGTCACATCTTCTTGACCCAGATTGGCTGCTCTTGTCACGTGCACAAGTGTGGAGCCTTTCATCCAGCCATCTGCGACAGGTGTGGGAAAGACCTTGGGTTCGAAGGGCGCTGTGCATTCATCAGGGGCAGGGGTTGGCTCTTTCCATTGGAAAGGGCTCTTGGGTATATGGCTATCATGACTGAAACATCTGGAACTAAGAAGTTCCCATCTGGTGGAGAAATCCACCCAGCATCGCTGTTAACACTGTTCTTGTATCTTCTCCATGTATTTTTATCTTGCACCTTTTTTCCATATTGTTCATTCTCTACACTTCACTCTACTTGAAGCTTAACCTATGCAGTTTAGGTGCACTGCCCCAAGCTGCAGTCCTCTTCTCTGTGTGTAGGTGCCCCAGCACATCCAGCAGGGCCATCTGCAGTCCCTAGGCAGCGCTTCTCCGCAGGGAGAATATTATGTTCTCCAGGGGCAATTCTGCTGACCTCTGCAAACACTTTTCATTGACACAAATTGCGTGGAGGTAACCCACAGTGCATGAGGTGGGTCCACACAACAAGGAACCATTCAGCTGAATACTGACCCTGCCCCAGGCTAGGGCCCTACACAACTGAAGACCAAGATGCCTCGTGGTGACCTTTGACCTCTCTATGCCTCGCTCAGTATTATTAGTAGCCACTGAGAAATGAAAAAGTTTGCTCGTTCGGCAGAAAAGGACCCTGCTTTTGAACTTGCTTCAGCAAAAGAAGTTGCTACTTGAAAGTGGAAGCACAACATATCACTCAGCAGCCATCCATCACCATTCATTTTTATGTATGGTATGAGTCAGCATCGCCCTCACTAATATTTCACAGAGCTACATTATACACGTAATACAATACATGCTCTTTAAAAGCCATAATATCCCCACCAGGATGTGTATATGGTACCACATAATTTTTCTGGAACTAGGGTATGGCTTGGAGAATGATTTCAATTTGTTTTCCAGACATGTTGACATAAATCACTCTTTTGCCAACTCTGATTATCAGACCATTTCTGGTATGCAATGAATGTTTCCTAGCCTGAAAAACCTTATACAATAGAAAGTTCCTTTATTTTTAAAAGCTATAAACTGAAACAATGGCCCTTGACAGGCAGTGAAACCTATAACATTACATGCTGAGGCTCGGATTTTTTCTATACTATACCAATAATTGAATAAAGAATATATTCATTAAATATTGTCTGTTATGTCCTACTGTCTCCCAAGTAGAATTTTTTTAACTTTTTTGTTTTAAAGAGAAAGGAAAACAAAATAACAACAACCAAGACCAAAACAAAACAACACAAAAACAATACAAAGGATACAGAATTTCAAAACAAGGTGATAGGAAGCTAACAATGATTGCTGAGGTGAAGATTTATGAGTTGTTCGTTTCATAATGACATTGCAAGACAAGGAGTCAGGAATGAAATGGAGAGAGGGCAAATCCCACGGAGGCCTGCAGCATGAGTTGGTCACCCACTGGGTGCTTTGGGCAACCTTATACAATGCATCTCGGAAGAGTCAGACTGGGCAGACAGAGGCAGCTGTTTGTCTGTTAGCTACCATCCCTCCTTCATCGGGATTGTGTGTGCATGTGTGTGTTGCTCTTGCTCTATGTCTTGAGCTACACCTTCAGGCCTCCAAATGTCAGTTGTGAATGCTAGGTGTCTCAAAAATAGAAAGCACAGGAGCCTAAATCAATATAACGTTAGGATGCACCAGCAGGAAACTTGTCCCTGTAGAGGGGTCCACAGTGACAGACCTCCCCAGTACTTGGACAGGTGAGTGCTCAGTGTTGAAAACAAAATCACCTAATGAAACACTTAAGTGCAATCATATGACTCTTTCAAGTGTAATGCATATGGCAAATGTATAGATGTCTGAGGCAGGTCTTGGATGTCTGTATATTTATCATTACATATTTGTGTAGGTACATATGTACATGTATGCACATGGACGCGATACATGGATGCATGTACTTGCTATGTATATGATTTAAATAGGTGCATGCACACATATTTGATAATGATAATAGAAATTGACAACACTTTTCTTGCGTACATATCAGCAGTGCCTAGTAAGCATGGCCGCTCTCCTTTTGGCTGCCCTTGAAGGAGATTACTGTCACTAGCATGCGTGACTCTGCTTCTCGTTGGAGGTACCTGAGATGAAGTGGTATACCAGTGGTTCTTAGTTTTTCCATTTTGTTGGATGAGATATTAAAAATTGACTTTTTATCTGTGAGGCTTAGCATCTGGACATTTCTGTTTAAATCTCACCCATGTAGCATGTGAGTTTTGTGATTTTATGCAAGTTTTTCTTTTATTTATTTACTTTCTGTGATACTAGGGCTTGAAAGTAGGAACTTTACATAGAACTACAACCCCAGCTATTTTCTTTTTATTTTTTATCTTGTAATAGGATCTTGCTATGTCTTTAAGTTGCCCAAACAGCAACTGGAACTTGTGGTTTTCCTGCCTCAGCCTCCAAGAATTATGGGATTTTAGGGGTGTGTGTGTGTGTGTGTGTGTGTGTGTGTGTGTGTGTGTGTGTTATCATGCCTAGTTCCATGGAAGTTATTTAATCTTTCTGTGCTTCAATTTCTTGGGCACAAAAATGGAGACTATTGTAGCATCAGCCTTATCTTAGTTACTTTTCTTGTTGCTGAGACAAAATACCTGACACCCATAGTTAAAGGGGGAAAGGTTTATTGTAGCTCACAGTCTGTAGAGGTTTCTGTCTATAATCAGCTGGCCCCAAGGCAGGGTGGTATGGCAGAGGGGCATTGCAGAGCAGGCAAGAGACAGCAGAAGGCCAGCAGCAGCAGCAGCAGCAGCAGTAGCAATAAGCAACAAGCAACAAGCAATAAACAATGATCCTCTTTCTGTCCCTTATATTATACCCAGTCCACCCACTCTAGGGTGTAGAGCACTCACATCCAGGGTGGGGCACCCTTAATTCTACCCAGAACTATACCAAAACAATCAGTGGACCAATGAGTAATCACACACCCTTGATCCCAACAGAACACATTACAGATCCATTCACTTCAAAAAAGCCCCACCTATGACCACATGAGGCTTTGGGGAGAACATCTAGACAGAAATCATGTAAGCCATTAGGAACAATGAGGATAATGTTTTAGGACAATAACGTCCTGGGTCCTACTGTCCCAATACTATGTGTGAGATCACCTGTTACATACCCTGATGTTGCACAATTTGTGGTTATCATGGGCCGCTCTCAGTTCACTGTTGGAAGAAAAGGTCTATTTTAGAGCCAAATTCAGGCTGAGCCCTATTCCGGGGAGGAGGGGCAAGCCCCACCCTCGTCCTGGAGGAGGATAGTGGATAAGCAAAGCCGGAGGGGAACACTCAGGAAAATTGCTCTTACAGCTGAAACCGTCTCTTTTTCTCTGTGTGAGGGAAGAACTGTCTCATTAATTGAGTATCTGCCATATTCCAAGCAGTTTGCAAAGCTTTCCATAAGAATATCTTTTCTGCTTTAAAAGGAATATCTCTAGCCTTCATAAAAGCTTAGTAATCTTCAAAAACCATAAAGATAGCAAGAGTCCAAGGAAGAATTGTAACTGCTGCCTCTCCACCCTTCAGAACATCAGTGTGTGTGTGTGTGTGTGTGTGTGTGTGTGTGAAAAGGACACCAGCTTGTCAAATACACAGTGGACCTCTGGGACCTTGCCTGTCAGTTTCAGCATGAGGACTGTACAGGGACATGGTGTCAGCCATACCAAAGCCCTTGCAGCAATAGGACCTGTTCTTGCTATTTCAGATCTGCCCTGACAGTGCAAATGTGGAGCCGGCATTAGTTAGAAACACGAAGTGGGATTTTCTCATCAATTTAAAGATAAACAACTCTTTTGCATAGTCATCTACATGTTGGATGAGGAATATCTTACTGAATCAAATAATCATCTGTAACAAGTTA
The DNA here is from genome assembly GCA_004027595.1 of Dinomys branickii. NCBI lineage: Eukaryota > Metazoa > Chordata > Mammalia > Rodentia > Dinomyidae > Dinomys > Dinomys branickii. Next base: position 55,400 of record PVLD010002127.1, read on the forward strand.
ACCACCTACAGCAAACAAGACAAAACACCCTCCTGAGGCACCTATCTGTTTATCTTGTCAATTAGACTTTTAATTGCGCTGTTTCCCACCTCTTAGACTCCTTGACATTTAAAGGCTGGTGATAGACTGTATACTTATGATTCATGACAACAATAAATGATATGAAGCACAGGCCTGATCTTCTATTAACAGTGAGTGATGTGAGGTCCAGAGAGTTGTGTGAATGAGGCTCTCCATTCTGTCTGTCCCTGCTGCTTAGCATCAGCTTTCATCCACATAGTGCCCTATTTTCCAGGGTCGCTATGGTTGAGGCAGAGATCCTGCATCAGAAGTCTGTGTCTGTCACTTCCCTGTACCCTTGGGGAGACTGTAACTAACTCATTTTCACATTTCATTAAGTAGGAGAAATTTTCACATACATAACCTCATTTCCTTACTCTATGCCACCTGCCATAAATTCCCCCACACTGGTGATATCGCCTCTATTAGTCACCGTCCCATTGCTGGTGCACAAAACATGACATCCAGGGCTTGAAGGAGGGGAGGTTTAATTTGGCTCCTGGCTCAATGGATCCAGTCCATGGTTAGCCAGCTGCAAGAAAGGAAAATCATAGTGAAAAGGTGTAGCCAAAGAAATGTGCTAAACCCATGACATCTGGAAAGTGCAGAAAGGAGGAGCTAGGGAGGGAGGTACACCCTCCAAAGATGTGTCCCAGTGACCCGTCTCTTTCCAATCAGGCTCCACCTCCTAACAGACAGTCAGCCATGAACTCATAAATGGGTGAACCCACTGAGAAGGAGAGCACACCTCTGACCGAGTCACCTTTCAAAAGCCCCACCCCAGAACACACGAGACTATAGGAGATATTCCAGATCTGAACTGTAACATTTTCTCTGTTTATTTTAGAGAAAAAACTGTTCTGGTTGAGTTTACCATGAAGACCTGGAGTCTGTTACCTGTGCACTGATCAGATTTTCAACTATATCTCATTGGTGATGACTTTCTGCCTACTGGTAAGGTCAGGCATTTGTGCTTTCAAAATAAAGAGTAATTAGCTGTTAAGACTGTTCAAACTTGACCTGTTTCCTGAACTCTGGTCTGCTTTCAACTACATAAATTTAACTCATCCCCTCCAACCATACCCAACCTCCTTTGGATTCTCTGTTCTAACCTCTTCTTGGCCTTTTCGTCCCATTAACCCCCTGCTGCCTTCATTCTGAGACCACTTCCTGGACCCAAACAAAGGGCTTCCCTGAGCACCCTGGTTCTTTCTCATCTCCATCCCTTCTATTCTCTTTGCAGAGGGACTGCCTGGCTTTCTAAATGATGAATACTTCTGCTGTGAGAAGCTCTTAAATAACTCCCCTTTCCTTTTCTGGGGTCAGTCTTTGTCTACCCCTCACTTCACCTCATTCCAAGATTCTATGAAATAGTCTGTCTGGAACCCTATTGCCACCTAGTCCCAAAAGAAACTTTCTTTGTCATGGGAAGCTCAACTACTCCAGGAAGACTTTCCTGTTTTACAGAGCTGCTACTCACCTGATGTACAGGGATCACAGGAAGGAGTTTCTCTAACCAGGAAAGCAAGGGATATAAACTCATTCTCTGGCAGTTAAGCCTAAACATTAACACAAAATAGACAAATATAAATCCGTCTTCAAGAGATCAAATATTTTCAACACCTGAACAATTGGATTATAACAAATCTGAAACCATAAGGGTCAGATTTTTTTGGAATTCAGGCAACTTTCATGTAACACAGTGACATCTTGGTTATCAAGGCGTGTGGAATCCCACCAAGGAGGGGAAGTTCCATGAGGAAGACTCACCTTCTTCTTATCAAGAGTGAGGCTGGAGCCCTGAGCACTCATTCCTACAAGACTCCCAAGATGGCATTTATTTTCCCCACACACCAAGCTACTCAGTTCCAACACTGTCCTGGAGACAGACTACATCGTATATGCTGTTTCAGTCTTCAAGACTGTTGCCTCAACTTCCAATCCCAATCCCAAGCCTCTGCTTATTTTACTTGCTTCTTATAGAGGAGCTATGAATGAACTTCCTACACTCTTCAAGATCTCATTAATTTTCTAGAGCAGACTCAGCAAATAGTCAAGGAACTCAGAGAAACTGTGAAACAGTTTGAAGGCAAAGTATGTCCCACAGAAACAGAATGAAGGTAAAGTATGTCCCACAGCATCTCACTCACTCACACCACAGCCATTTAGTCTAAAATCTGTCACCCTTCACTGTGGATGAAAGTGAAGCTCCCCTAAGTTTACTCTCATGGATTTGAGGAGACCTCTAGCCCACAGTGTGAGATTATCACTTGGAAGACTCCTTGACTTGGGGGAGTTGCATGCCAGGAAACAGAGTGAAGACAAAATATGTCTCACAGTATCACACCTACCCACACCATAGCCATTTTAGTATGAAATCTGTTGCTCTGGATGTGCTGTGAGGGTTTCTCTGTAGGATTCTTCTAATCCATGGCTGGCTTCTTCCAAGGCAAGTGAACCAAGGAAACATGATTGTGGTGGAGCCATAGCTGTTTTATAACCTCATTTCAGAAACAACATCCTGTCTTTTTTATTGTGTTCTGTCTGTTAGAAGTGCATCCATAAATCCGACCCATACTCAAGAGCAGAAGAGTATACACGGTGTGAATATGTGAGAGCGGAGACTATGGGTGGACACCTGGGGGCTGCTTTAGTCCTTGCTGGTAGTTATAACAGATTAACATGAGTAGGTACTTAAACAGTGAACAGTGGTGTGCAGTTCTGGAGGTTGGAGAGTCCAACATTAAGGTCCAGCAGATTCAGGGAGTGGTGAAGGCCCATCTTATTGTTTGTCTTGCTGTATTTTCACACAGAAGAAAGGGTGACCAGACTCATGGAAGAAAGGGTGAGGGTTTCTTTTGTGAGCATACAAATCTTATGCACTTCACCTTCATGACCTAATCATCTGTAAAATGCACTGCTTCCTAATGTCACATAGAAGGTTCGGTTTCAACATGTTTATTGGGATAGAGGGAGGACGCCTACATTCAGGTCATTACAGAGGCTGCCTAGCACAAGAGAAATTATAAAGTGTTCTAGGAGTAGATACAGCTGAGCTTTTATTGACTAGGGCAGCAGGGTTAGAAAGCATTTGCTAGAGGCATGTGGAGAGGGTGGACTGAAAAACACTGTTTTTGGGCAAGAGTAGTGGACATCTCAAGATGACCATATGAGCAGGAGCTGGGGAATAAATACTCTGAGCTCTTCCTTCTCCCTCCCCCATCACTTGCTGGGACTTTCAACTGGAAGAACCTAATCAGATGTCAGGAGAGAGGTGAATACACTGTCACACCTGGGTCATCCTACCAGCCTAGGAGGAACTGTGGAGTGGATCTGGAGGAGCAAATAGAAGACACTCAGCTATACCATCTGGAAAATTTCCTAGAAAACTCGGGTCTCAGAAAATCTACTTGGAATAATTGACTGGAATTATTTGTCTTTTAAAAATATGAGTTGTCTTAACAACTCCTTTATAAATTCCCATCCAGCAGGGACAGGGCCACATTTATCTGCACACCTGGTATTACTTTGCCTATGCCAACATAGGTTCTCAAAAACAACCGTATTATTCAGGAGATGGGAGGAACTTTAATATTACTAAGCCTTTACTTAAAGAGTGAGAAAATTGCAGAGATGTTAAATGAATGCTTGAGATAAGTGATGGTCCAAGAGTATTTACAATTTACGAATCCCTTAGTAAGAACAATAATGGTAGGGAGTTACAAGTGCATAATATTTTAAAGTTTACAAAGACCTTGCACCCAGAACATCGCATCTGGTGCTCACAGTAATCCCTGGGTACTTAGAAGATAGATATTACTCTTTCCATTTTGCAGCTAAGAAACTGATCTGCACAGATGATGACTGTTTTTATCAGAACAAAAAGTAGCATAACAGCTATAGAAATAATCTTGCTATTTGGGGCTTGTTGGATTCAGTTGTTAGGCCTGGTAAAATAGAATTGTCTTTTCTAAGCAAAGGAAATCCTCTGAGCTACAGAATGGGTACACTCAATGGTAAACCAAGATAGATAAAATCAAGATAAAATTTTTGAGCACAGAACAAAGTATATCTCAGAGGATTTCTTAGGGGGAAAAGGGAAAGCAGGAGCTCTACTAAGTGGACTTCTTTCCCTATCACTTATGGAGATGTCTCTTTTTCTTGGTGACATAGTTTTCTCTGGGAAATAAATGCTTATTTTGGCAGAATAAGCTGCGGTAGGTTTGGGACAAGAGGAGAACCATGAGCAAATTTCTGTTACATGTGAAAGCTGCACTATTGCTCTAAGTTATCTGTTGCTACATTACAGATCCACAGCTAGTGTCTTAAATCAACAAAACTTTTTAGAATAGCTCATAATTTTATGGAGCAAGAGTTCAGAAAGGGCTCCATCAGCCACTCTTCCATAAGTCAGCTAAGTTCTTTTGCTCAACTCAGGTAGAAATCACAAATGGGCAAAGTGTGTCACGTTTTAGTGTTCGGGGCTCTGAGCTTTGCATGCCACAGGCTGTGGGCTCTGAATGTTAGCGGCCCTCTGTCTTTCTCATCACATCAAATCAAGCAACTACTGGAAGCCTTCAAGAACTCTTCTGGCAACTAGAAATGGTAGCTCCTAGCAATTCTGCGCTGCTGTCTGACATTCTGCACTACTAGTTGCCATTACTATTGCTAGGCCCAAATGCCGGCTGCCAGGAGTCTGGCATTACCAGCTCTTAGTGCACCAGCTCGAGCTGCTCTACTTGTGGCAGAAAACATTAAGAAGCCAAAATCCAAAGAAGGAAAAACAAAAAATGCCACCTGAAAGAAGCTTTATTAGTACTTAAACTGAAGCATGAGGGGAAACTTCATTCAGGCTTTTGCTCCAGTCTCTCCCGTTTCACAGGGGCGTGACTGCCTGGGTGACTGAGTATGCTCACCCGGCAGCAGGTCTGGTGATCAGGAGAGATTTTCTCACACAGTCAGTGTTTGGATGGGACAGCTAGGAAGCTGAATTCACCAGAACTCCTGTCCCTGCTCATGTTGTTTCAGGCTCCTATCCAACACCTCTTTTAGGGCAGTTGCCATTCTTACACAGTTGTACAAGACTCCCAGAGACGTAGAAGGAAGACGTGAGGCTTTTATCACTAGGTTCATCTCTGTCTTAGCACTAGTTCATCTACACAATATCAGTCACAAGAGCCACTGGCTGGCCCAGTTGAAGGAGAAGTTACACAGTTTCTGCCATTTCATGGACAGAGCCAAAGCATTTATGACTATTGAATCTGTGTCAATTCTCTATCATAAACTATGCTGCTTTCTCCACTTTTGAAAATGATTAGTGTCTATTGCAATGTCTTTATAGTTATAAGATGAAGGAAATAATGAGGACAAAAGCTGGGGCTTATTTCAACCACAGAAACCTTCACTTAATGGAAGAAATTTAAATTAAATATCAATTGGGAAGCTAAATCAGGATCATTAACCCCTATAGTATAACAAATGTGCCTTGCTTCATCAACCCACGTTTAAATGACACATATATTCATAACCTAAATATACTCTTAAGAAATATTTTTAATTGACTTGGTTTTGGGGTGCTGGGGATCAAACTCAAGGCCTCACACATGCTGACCATAGCCTCTACCATTGAGCTACAACCCAGCCCAACATGGTGCTTAAATCCCCACCCATCTACTGGCCTTGTGACACTTTATAAATTGTCTCTTCCAGCTAACTTAGGGGTCTCAGGTACACTTGCCTAGATTTGTGACAGGAGTTGGGTGGTACCTCTCCCTGAGATTTCACTGGAGGTCGTGCTGTCTCTACACTGAGGCCCCTTCATTCCATCCATATTGTGCTATATCTTACACAGAGCAGGAAGCACACACGTGGCTGTCTTTTCTAACCCCCAGTGCTGTGAAGAGTCATCTTTTCCCTGCAGGTGAGAAAGATGAGGCCTCTTCCTTACTTTTTGTTCTCACACAGGATTTGTCCCATGGTAAAGCAGCCTGAGTCTCTAAAGTTACTGTACTTTTTATTCTCTTCAGAGCCACCTAAGTGGGGTCCCCAAAGCAGTTAAGAAAGTGGGCAGTGGATGAGTTTCGACACCAGTTGCACCAAGTGCAATATCCTTATCCCTACATCCATCTTTTGATGAGTTTTTGCTTTAAATGAGCTTTATGAGTTGAGCTTGATGGTGCGCATCTGTAATCCCAGCACTCTAGGAGGCTGAAAGAGGATCTCAAGTTCAAGCCCAACACAGGCAACTTAATGACTTGTCTCAAGAAAAATAAGAGAGGGGGCTTCTGAGGGTCTAGCTCACTGTGAAGGCCTGGGCTTTAATCCCCTGTGCTACAAAGGGAATATGCTCACCACAACTCATAGAGCAAGCCTCTGTTTTCTGCTTGCAGAAAATATTTAGTCAGAAGCAATGATGCTTATCAATTATTATATTTAGCACTAGGGACTGAGCTCAGGTATTTGCACTGAGTTAAATCCACAATCTTTCTTGCTTTCTAGTTTTATTTTGGACTGTTTTGCTAAGTAGTTAAATTGCCAGGCTGGGCTCAAACTTGTGATCATCTTGCCTCAGCCTTGCAAAGTTCTGGGATTGTAGGCATGCCCCACCATTCTCTTGTTTCAATGTTGTTTTTAGAAGCAAAACAATTAAATTAATTTGACAAAAACTGTGGCATTTCCAGACCAACGTGCAGAGAATAACATTAACATTTTGATAAATGTCCTCCCATATTTTTCTAGGTACATTAATTTAGATGACCCAGAAGCCCCACCACTTGGCATATATCAAAGAAAATGAAATCCATACATTGAAGTTATCTGCTTACCATTCTTATTGCAGAGCTATTCTTCAGTAGTGAAGATTCAGGCCAAACCTAACTGTCAACCAATGGATGAATATATTTTTACAACGTGGCATATATGCAAAATGAAACACTATTCAGTCACACATTGGTGCAGAATTTAAAAAACCTGCATGGTCTCACTCTATGTGGAAGCTGAAAAAGTTTACTGCATAGAAAGAGAATTGAATAGCAGGGATAGGACAATAATTCTATGTGAGAAATGCTTATGAATGCATTACTAGGAATATACTCCCTTAAAGTCAATTGTAAGCACCTGCAGATGCACTTGTAGGTCAAAAATTTGTACATTTTTGGAGATCTTGGTGTTTAGTACAAATCGCCCCTTAATGGGAGTTTCAGATTTTCTTGGGCTCTGGCAGTGTGTGAAATGGACAGTATCATCATTGCTTAGTTTTTGCCAGCCAAGTTGCCAGCCAAATATTTTGTTGCCTTGTAGTTTCAAAATATTTGGCTAAATTGAACATTTTGTCTTATATTTTCCCCATCATTTTATTTATTCTTTTGTAAATTGCATTTTTATTTATTCAGTCAAAGATATTTATCAAACACACAACATTTGTCATTCATACCTTTTTTCCAACTACTTATTGTTTCTCTCTTTCTTTTTCATTTGTGTCAGCTCATTTTTTCTGATCAATGTTTCACCACCTCTGGCTGTCTTATGTATTGCATACACCTTTTCCAATTTGTACCTGTTTTTAATGGTTATATGTCTTTTTCTATGGTAAAAGAGTTTATACTGGTAACATAATGAAATACTAAAAGTTTATCATGTGTGTTTGTCTTTACATTTGGAATTGACTTTACCATGGATAAAGTAATAAAGAAGAGCAAGATGTGTAGAATCACTAAGCTGATGTTATGGCCTCAAAGATTTTGTTACTAAATGTTAGTGACTGATGTAGCTACAATTACTTGAAAACTAGCTCAAACATTATTACAACCTATACAAAAAGCTGTTGATTCTGAAAGCTTGATGGAGTCTGAGGCTGGGCTAATTAATATCAAGAAGCAGTCTACAGCACATCATTGGAATGGTAATTGCATTTGGGTGAATGCCTTTACCTCATCAAAATCCCTCTAGTGGTCTTATCTAATTGCAAATAAAATAAGAACTGGAGTAGAATAAAATCAAGTGTAATGCATTACTGAATATAGAAATCATGTATTTTAACTTGAAATGCTCACCACAACCTGATTCACAGTGAAAATGCCACATCCCTGACTACCGCACAGTGGTGCTGTGAACTATACGCCTGGTTTCTCTCTTCCATGATAATTACATAAAGATTTCTGGATTCACTGGCTTACTGTTGACCTCAGCTAGCTCAGACTCTGCAAGGTGCAGCTGTTTTGCTGATTGTTCTATCCCCTGCACCTAAAGCATCCCGGGAAGAAGTTTGGCCTTAGAAGCACTGACTAAATGCAGGAACATATAGTCCTCTGTCTCTGGGTGTGGCTTCTCTATATTACCTCTAAGCCAGGTAGAACAAGTGGAGAGTGATCAGTTTCCCTTTGTGCTTATTCTGGTGAGAGAGAAAAAAAAAGCACAAAGTGTTGTGACTGGCAGTAACTTTACTTGAACAGACTGAGGGGAAACGGCAAACTGAGGCCCTGGGCCAAATCTAGCTATACTTTTTCCTTTACATATTGCCAGTGGTTGTTATGTGGCTGCTATGATTTGCATGTGGACTATCCTGCAAAAGTCTTTTGTGTCCAAGTGCAGGACCTGGTCATGGTGGTTGGTGGGTCACTTGACTGTGTGACCTGGAAGGGTGTTCCCTTGCCCCTGGCTCTTCCCTTCTCTCTCTGCTTCCTGGCTGTTATAGGGTGAACAGCTTTCCTCTGCCGTGGTCTTCCATCATGCCATTCAGTGTTATAGATAGCTAACTGTGGGATGAACTCATTAAAACCATAAACAAAGAAGTCTCTTCTTTGTGAGTATTGAGTAATGGGTCCCATTGATGGGGAAACATCTAATTCACTGGTCAACTGCAGCAGTGAATATATGGTTCTAGCCTGCAAAGCTTAAAACACGTATCATCTGACCTTTTACAGCAAGTTTGCTGGCCTTTATGCCGGCCATATGAACTTACTCAATATTATGAGTCGAATTGTCATATTGGTAATATTTTTAAATTTCTCCTCTTTAATGTGCTGAGGAAATCCCTACCTCCCCCAGCTTGAATCTACTGTGTGAACCTAGGTAATGACCGCGTCAGAGGTGATGTGAGCCCAGGCTGCTGCTGAACAGGGGGTGATGGGTAGATCTAACAGTTCTGCGAAGAAAAGAAAACTCTAGGGAGTGCCTAACAATACCAACAAGAAATCCAAAGGCTGAGGATTTCATATATTGAATTTCTGATCAACTTAATGTGAGAACAGTTGTCTCTTATAGAAATTTGTTTTCCATGAAATTTAAAGATCTTGACCAGACTGTTCTTGCACCCAAAATAAACCTTCCTTTCTGCTAACACTAAAAAAGTAGGGCATAGGACTGGAACATGCTCAGGCCCTCTGTGCTGATGCTCTGACAGCTGAAAAAGAAAACTGCCTTTCTAGGCAGCCACTTTGAAGGGAGAGGCATTCACAATATACTGAGCTCAGAGGAGGAAGAAGATATACAAAAGTCAGGACTGCAGCACCAGGAGTAGTGGAACTGTAGGTATAGATGCTTACGTGTTGGTGTAAACCCTGTGGGTCAGAGCATAAGCAAAATAACAAGCCAAGTTAGGCAAATGTGGCTTAAAGATAATGTAGCTAGGTGGTCTAACTTTGTGTGCAAAAGGTATTCCATCCCAGTAGCTGACAGCCCAAATGCATTGATGTTGAAAGTTAACTAACTGCTGAAGGATGTCCAGGAATTGCCTAGAACCAAGGCAGCCATGAATAGTTGCCGGAAGAGAGTCCAAGTGGCATTCACAGTGCAGGTTCTCTAATCAGAACCTAGCAGCTCCCCTGCAGGGGGCGCAGAGGGCAAAGGGGAAGGATGTGAGCTGTACGCTTGTCTTAAGCAGGTAAGGCTTACCTGGTTTTTCAGTTCCTTTGCTTTCGAAGGGGGCTCTGGAGGGAGCCCCAGGCCCTGATGTGATCTGCTGCTCTGCTGCCCAACCACGCTAGGCACTGGCCAGGCTTGGTCCCTGCAGTGTACACTTCCCAGTTGCGGTTGGACCAAGAAGTGCGGAACCCACTCATTCCTTGTTCTCAAGGCAGCAAGAGCTGCATTCCAAGGTGCCCCTCCCAACTTCACGTCACTGGAATTGTGTGGAAGTCTCCTCATACAGCTTCGTTTGTTCTCATGGTCGATTTCTACTTTCGAGAACATAAGGGAAGCTTAAATTTTAAGTAGCCAATATTATCCTCTGCAAACTTGAAAGCATCTACCTTTGTATGGATTTTCAAATCTGCTTTATGCGTGAGGAGGCTTTGTTCAGGTGTTCTGCACAGAACTCTGCTTCAGGTTTCTTTCCAACATTGTGGTACTAATGTGAAACATCAGACATTCAAAGTTAAACTTTATGTCAAATTAATGAGTTCCTTTTTGTGATAATTTTCATTTTTTATATGTGTGAGAAAGCAGTTCCTATCCAGAGATTATATAAATAATTGGCTGCATTTTTGGCTAATTATCTACCTACCTTCATACCTGTCTTACTCATAATCCTCTAAAATACCTGAAAATTTTTTGTCATATAGAATGGGATGACACTCTTGAGGGGTTTCACCCTTAGCCAGCTATTTTCCCACACAATTATGAAATAATTACTTCCTTAGTGATTTAAGCTTGCTTTTCTGTACATTAAGTTCTAATCAGCACACACAAAGGCCTGTTTTAGAGATACATACAGTGTGGCAAGATTATTTTTATAGCATCATTTCTAATAGGGCAAGTTGGGAGAAAACCTTAGGTGTTGACTGAGCAGTTCCATTATAGCTACTGCATGTAATAATGTGCTGCCAAGATGATGGTATGCCTGTGTATATAATCTGACATTTAAACACCTGTTTCTGAGTATTTGTGCACGATTGTGGCTTGGATCTGGAGTGGCCCTTGAAGGCTCATCTGTCACTGGACTGGCAGTCAGCCTCTGCCACTGAGGAGGCTGGGCCTGGTGGAGGAAGTGAGGTCATTGGAGGCCTGGCCTTGAAGGAAATATTGGGTCCCCACCCTCTCACCTTTCTGTCTTCTGGTCTCCAGGAAGTGAACTGGCCCCTCCACCCTGCACTCCTAGAGCAACTGGATCAAACAACCATGAACTGGAACCTTGGGTACCATGAACCAAAATAAACTCCTCCTCCTTGAAGTTGACTTTTTCAGGTACTGGTTACAGTGACTGCTGATGCACACAGAACACACACACACACACACACACACACACACACACAAGCACACATACAGAGGCAAAAGTCTAGAAGAACACTTCTAAACTGAAACTAGAAGATCTGCAACTGTTAGTTTGAGACCTAGTTACCGTATTATTTTCATAGGTATGTTTTAGTTTTACTATAGTAACTATTGAATATTTTGAAAATGATACTATATTTCTGTTGGTTAAATGTAACTGGATTAGTCATTTGCTAAATTTCATTCCTGTGTACAGAGTTAGATTTTGCTTTGACGATGTTTGTAAGCCTACTTAATTAACTTCTGGATCTGAGGGACAGCCTTCATTTAGGAGCTACTTTTGTTCAATAATGGAGTTATTATGGGAAGGAGAAACAGTGATTTGTGATGAAATTAACTCTTGCTGCCTTGTTTGCCAGCGGGCAATGTCCTCACTCGGTCTCAGTGGGATGGACAGGCTGTGTGCTGGTGGGTGATTCCTTCCCTCAAACTCCCTGCTGACTGAGGAGGGGTCTCCTGATGGCCCCCCTTGGGGCGCTCATTTCTACCAGGACAACAAATTCCTCTTGTTAGGTTTTATTTTGTAATGTATTTCTTTTTCTGTAAAGATGTGTCTCAAAGAGTGCTTTGCAAGGTGAATAGTATCTCTCATGTTCCCCTTCCGTAGCCTTCCTGTCTAAAACCGGACACAACTGTGCATGCAGTTCTGGAGGCTCAGTGTCTTCCCTCAGGGCTCCAACTGTCCCAGCCCTGACTCCCACAGGAATCACTTCCTTTTTAAACACCTCTCATTTCTTCCTACCAGCCCAGATAAGCCGTTTAAAACACATCCCTCTGACATACTCTGAGTATATATTTAGGTGTGTATCATGTTTCTCAGTTCCATTTGGTCCAAATTTAATACTTTCTTTATAAAACAAAGCTGAGGCTTTTTTTTTATTTATCCAGTTCTTGAAATGCATTCTCTCTAAGTATGTGGATTTTTTTTTTTTTTTAGCCCTACAATGTCCTGGTTTCTTCCTTATTATCATCTATAATTATACTGTGAACTCCTCTGTGAGGTTCACTGCTGTTGCTTTTGTCTTGTGTCCTGCTTGCCGTCCTGTCACTTCCCTCGTTGTGTTCTTTCTGTTCTTTGAGATCAGCTCCCATTGCCCTCTGTATTGGTGATAATTTGACTTCAGCTAGATTTGCAGGCTTCATCAACCCTAAGGAAGTACTTATGGCTCACCACTACATACATTACTTCCCTGGCATTAAGTTCTTAGAGGATCCAACTTACTTTTTTCAATAATTGTTTTTTACTTTTGTCTTTCATAAGACTTTCTGTTACAGAAGACTTCTTTCTGTTACATAAGACTTCTTTTACAGAAGTCAAAGTTTTCAGTTGTTCTTCAGGAAGCTAATGTTTGTTCTCTACTCGCAGGTTTCCTCGTAGGTCTGTGAAGATTTCTGCTCTTTCTGCTCTTCGCTGTTTTTATTCTTTCCCCTCCCCTGGCAGAAGTACTATCTGCTGTGGTGCTCCCTGAGGAGGGGGCAATTCTTCTTAACCCCAGCATCTGCTGGCTTAGGAACTGCCTTCCTGCTTCTCTTGGATCTACAGCGAGAGGAAAGACTGATGGCCCAATTTCTAATCTATTTCCCAATATCCAGCTGCTTTTGAGGTTTAGGGTGTTTCTAAACTGAAATGAAAAGTTCTAAACCGCAGGTTAAGACAGGCCATGGGCTGCCGTAGAGGCTTCCTATCTGGGTAGCACAAAATTATTGGGTTTTTTAATTTTAACTTTTAAACATTTTACTTACTAGTTTTATTATAAAATAACATACACAGAGGGCACAGATGTGAAAGGTAGAGTTTTATGAGCTTTTACATTCTTATTGCGTGTTTTACCAGCACCCCTATAAAGAGGCTGGCTATGAACCCAGTGCAGCCACAAGCTCGCTCTCTAGCGGTGTTGTTCTGCCTCTGCACTCTTAGTTTTCCTGTCCCAGAGTTTTGCACAACTGAACTTACACAGTGTGTTCTGTCAGAGAGATTCCTTCGTGCTGGTGTATATAGCAGTAGTTTGCTATTTTTATTGCTGTGTAGTATTTCATAGATTGGCTATAACGCAATTTATCTTTTCTTCTGTTGATAGACATTTGGGTGGTTTCCATCTGGTGCTTTTTTGAATACAGAGGTTATGAACGTTCTCATACATGTTCATTTTGCATGGGAGCTCAACGGATGGGTTGAAGAAAGACGAACACGGTAGTATTTTTCATAATTGTAGATTCACAAACCGTTGTAAAAAATAATACAGGCAGATCCCATATCCCCTCTACCCGTTCCCCACTAGTGACATGTGGCAGGACTATGGCGCAGAGTCATGACCAGGGTGTTGCCCTTGATGCACTAAAGATACAGAGCATCTCTCTGATCCCACGGATCCCTGGTTGGCTTTTGGCAGTCACAGCCTCTTCCCTCCCCCCTCTACTCCCCACTTAAGCCCTAGTAAATATTAATCTGTCTTCATTCTTCGAGTTTTGTTATTTTATGAATGTTAATGAGTGGGTGTGTAATCTCTAGAGAATGGCTTGTTTTACTCAGCATAGTTCTCTAGGGAGCCACCCCTGTTACTGTGCTTTTTGACAAGTTGTTCCTTCTCCTTGCTGAGTCGTATTTCATGGTGTATGGGTACCACAAACTGTTAATCATTCACCCGCTACAGGACATCTGGGATGCTTCCAAGTTCAGGGAAGCTGAAAATAAGCTGTTACAAACCTACATGGCTTGGATTTTGTAGGAATATGACTTCTCCTTTCTCTGGGATAAATGCCCAGGAATGCAATTGCTAGGTTGTATGGTCGTTGCAGTTAGCTGATTACGAAACCGTCAGACCACTTTTCAGAGGAGCTATCCCTTTTCAATTCTCATTAGCCATATGCAAGTGATCCAGTTGCTTCCCATCCTTGCCAGCATGCTAGCACTGCCATTAATTTTTATTTTAGCCTTTCTGATGGCTGTTTAGTGATATTTCCCTGTGGTTTTAATTTTAATTTCCTTCATGGATTGTGATGCTCAACAGCATTTCTGATGCTTATCTGCCATCTGTACATTTTCCCCAGTGAAATATTCCTTCATAGATTTTGCTTCTTTTCTGTTTGTCAACTGCGGAATTTTTAGAATTCTAACTGCCAGCGTTTTATCATACAATTGGTTTTCAAGTATTCACTCCTCTGTAGCTTGCCTTTGAGTCCGCTTAATAGTATCTTTCACAGAACAGGAGGTCATAATGTTGATGAGGTACAATTTATCAATTTTTCCTCTCATAAATTCTTTGGGTGTCAAGTCTAACAACTCTGTCTTGCTCTAACTCCTGAAAATTGGATCCTGTTTTGTAATGAAATTTTTATGATTTTACACTTTATGTTTAAATTCATGATCTATTTTGAGTTAATTTTTGTATAAGATAGGAGGTTTAGGCTGTTTAATTTTTTTTCCACTATGAATGTTTAGGTCCCGTACTCTCTGTTTAAGAAGCTATCTTCCTCCTCTGAGCTACTTTTGAGACATTGTCAAGAATCATTTGGAAATATTCCTATGGACCTACTTCGAGGTTCTTTGTTCTATTCCATTCATCTCTGTGTCTATCCCTCTAGCTTTACCCCAGTCTTGATATATCTTGAAAATAAGCCAGCCAATTCCTACTCCTTATGTACAATACTACTGTAAATGATATTGCATTTTTAATTTCAGTGCCCAGAATATGGTCTTCTAGATGCTTTCATTGGTAAATTCTTTTAAATGTTATTGTTCACTTCTCTTTTTAAAATAAATATTTTGAAGCGTGGTGCGGTGGCACACTCCTATAATGCCAGCATTTGAGAGGCTGAGACAGGAGCCAGTCTGGTTCATACCTGTAGAAAACAACAATTAAAAATATTTTTAAATTCTCTCTAAATTTTATTTCTAATGTAACAAATTACAATCCATTCCCAAAATAGTACAAGTTCTTTCCATATATCTGTCAGCCAGCTTCCTTAAATGAGAACACATCTCTCATAAGTAGAGAATAATTACCAAGACCAGGGAATAAACACTGGTATAATACTATTCATAATTAGAAGATTTTATTCAAATTTTGCCAATTACCCTACTACTGTTCATTATGAACCAAGAATACCACATTTCATGTAGATTTCGTTTCTCCTTTGTCTCCTATAGTCTGAGGCAGCTCCTTAACCTTTCTTACTAGGTAATTCTGACAATTTTAAAAGATATTAGTCATTTTTTATAAAAATGTCTCATTTTAACTTCTCATTTGTAAACCCATTTATATGCACACACATAGTTGAAGTTAAATGTAGATATGCATATGAAGCTTTCCGAGTCAATAATAAAGTAACCATTTTTGTTTTCATTTTATGGAGGATGCAGTCTATGCTCTGTAGGTAACCTCAAGAGTCTACTTTTTAAAATTTAGAAAAAAACCCTTGTAAACAACCCTCTCTCCCTCCCTCCTTTCCTTTTTCTCTTCCCTTCATCTTGTAGTATAAGTCATTGATTTTTAGAAGATAAGTCAATTTTAATAAGAGTATTCTGCACAATCTTGAGAGATTCATATTAAACTGGAAATATCGTTCATGCTCCGTTTTCTATAGATATTATTTCCTCATGTTTTAATTTTTATTTTTGATTTAGTATAACAATTGAAAGTATAATAAACTCCCATGTACCCATCACCCAGTATCATCAATTATTAAGATATTTTTTCTGGTTTACTTGAAAGTAAATCTCTCAATATACTGTACCCAGAATTACATCAGTATGAATTCGTAGTAGATGATTTTAACCATAAACATCCTGTTGTTATCACACCCAATGCAAATAACAAAATGCCTTAGCACCGTTTCATATTCAAATTCCCCAATTTTCTCAGAATGTCTCTTCTACAATAGATGTGTCTGACTCAGTATCTATGGTAAGTCTACACGGTGAATTGGAATAGAGCCCCAATTATTTGTCTTTCGTCTCATTAATGATCTTCTTTCTTATGTTTTAAAAGCCATTAGTATTCTAGAGAAACAAAGTTATTTGTGGCATAGAGGAGCCTACATCCTGTAATTGGCTCACTGCTGTGTTGTGGTGTTGCCAGCTTACTCTTCCCTCCCTGTGACAAATGACCCCAACCTTGGCAGCTTCACACTGCAGGCATTCATGACTTCACTCTACGAGTGGGCATGACCTAGCCACATCCTCCTGAGCTGTCATGAGGTGGTTATTAAGGTGTTGGTTCTAGACCAGGTTCTTGTGGGAGGCTGATCTGGGGCAAATGGCTGTGGATAGCATGGAGTTCCCTGGAGCTGTAGGATACCCGTGGTTTTCCCCATTGGGAAGTATAAGATTTTGAGTTTTCTGGTTGTAAGCTATAGACAGCAACTCTCAATATTTTAAGCCACAGTGATTTATTGGCAGGATTCTGCATAGCACCTTCCAGGAAGTGTAGACAGGTGAAGTCATTCCAAAGTTGTCCTCTGGAATTGCTAACAGTCACATGGCCGTGCTACAGCTGGAAAGACTGTCTCTTACCATGTTCTTCCATCCGTACTGGTCAGCTCAAAACTCAAGGCCCGCAGGAGTGCCCTGGCCTGGCCTGGGCAGGTCAGCAGGGAACAGTGATTTATACACTCACTGGGAAAAGGACGCTTTCTTAGAGGAAAATGGAGCGCAGCTGTCAAAATAAAAACTAGGAGAGGCACATATCAAAGGCAGCAGGAGTCCTCTGCAGACTTTCCTCGGTGTCTTTGTTGTGACTGAGCTGTGGTGTGTGGCTGTGCTGGACACTCAGGGGAGAGACTGGCCTCCTTCTCTCCTATCTCTGCTGACAAGTAGCATTTTCCACTAGCCCGTGATGCTCTGGTTGGCAACCCTCAGTTGACATTCTGCTCTTTGTTTTGTCAGAGCACAACTTTTTGATGTTCTTGTGCACTTGAGTTGCTGCATATTCAAGATGGGAACTTTACAGACCCCTGCTGGTCATGTACGACCTACTCTTCGGGATGTCAGTGACCAGTGAGACCCTCAGATCACAGCATGAGGTATCCAGAAATTTACAGGAGCACTCACTACCTATCTCTGCTTTCAGGACAAACGTTGCCTCCTCAGAAAGTCCTTCTCTACCAGAGCATCTGTGGAGGTCGCTTGTCTGTCACCTCAGTCTGTGGGATTTTCTGTAACCTTTGTCACAGCAGACACAGCTTTGCTACTTTGTGTGTGTGCCTGTCTTCTGGCTCCTTGCTCCTTTTGCATATTTTGCATTACACTTGCTTATTTATGGTGAGGCCTCTGTGCTTCATAAGCATTGTAGCATGCACTATTCTATTCCCTCTCTGTTGTTTGTCTTTCTAAATGCTTTGATAATTTGACTCGGCTAAATAACCAGAACCAGGGAAATCATTTTGACAGACTTCTAGCTGCATTCTCTGTTGATAAAAGTGAAAATCAAATGCTCTCACCTCTTGGAAAAATGAAACCCTAAATTATACACTACCCATTACCTGCAGGGAAATCATTATGACTTTGTTCCCCTAATTACTATCTCAGGATAGTTTCACAGATAAGGTCAAAATTGTATGATAGGAATTATATAGTTTTATTTGACATCTGAGGTGACCGATTTTTTTTACAGTAACAAGGTCACGTATTTCCAGCTATTCACTTTCCTAGGATAGGGACATATTGCACTCAAAATAAAAATTCAAGAGCTAGTGCTAAAAGACAATGGATAGCCACAAAACTGTTTATACAAGTACGTTTAACTATTGTTATATAGAAAAGATGTATCCGCAGGGACATGGGGTTACCAGCGCAGTTGGCCCTCAGGGACTCTGTGCCACAAGGCACAATGCATCTGTGAATAGGACTGGAGTGGAGGCAAGGCAGTGGGTGAGGTCCGGCTTCCCAGTCCCTGTGCGCCCCCACCAGGACGAACCCGGCTCTACCTCCTCTGTGGGTAGAGAGACGGGAATTTGCTAACTTCACGAACACCATTTTTACCAGATTTGTTTCCGGAATATAGTTTGCTTTCAAATTATAATGAAGTTTTACAGCCTTTCATCCAGTGCTCTTTTCATCACCCAGAAATTCTTGAATGGTAAATTTTATACTAATGAAGATATAACCTGAGAAGACATGTTTTCTCTGCCTGCTGAATTAATATTTATTCTGTGAAAAAAAAAATCATCAAGTACTTAAAATGCAAAACGGAGAAAATCTATTTTTTAAAAGTATGCATTTACTTGATTTTTTAATATACACCAGAGCTAGTACTTGTGTTCAAGGCATGGGGGTGGGTAGAGCATTTTAATAACTAAATATTTCTACAAGAAAATGTATGAGAAAGTTTCTAGCATGTGATAAATATGTAATGAATACTTTTTAATTTTACATTTTAGTATTAACACTGAATGTGTATAACATTTTTCCATAGCACAAGTTTTAGTTCTTCCCTTTTACTCTTGTTTTTCCTGAAAATCTACTCCTGAACTCTTCAAAATTATTGAGTTATTATATAAAAGAATTCATATATATGATACTAATTATGAAAATAACAATACAAACAGCCTAATATCTTCCAAATTCTACACACTATTAATATTCCTACCTTAAACGAGTAATTGGTATTGAATTGAATTTATTGACATTTTTGTTTAAAGAAAATTCTAAATAAATAAAAGTAATCACCTTGAGAATGAGAAATTAGATAAACCTAAGATTTGGAGGGATTAAGAATTCATGTACTGTTTCTATGCTAAAGTTTCTGAAGATCTGGATGAATGAGTAAATTTCCCAAGAAAAAAATAAGTAGAACTGACCCAAGAATCAGCAGAAAACATATACCAATAAATAATAAATAAACTAGTGCTGAAGTCTGAAAAGCTAATGTGAACAATTTCCAGAAAGATACTAGACAGACTTTGCAGTTAGACTTTCAGACTGTGCAGGGATAGGCTGTCCCTTGATACTTAACAATACAAGAACACAAGAAAATATACATTAATTTGTATATATAGGATAACTCCGATTCCAAAACCTGGGAGATGCAATTGAGATACAAAACGCCCATCGCACTTATAAATGTAAGTGCCAAATTTTGAAGTAAAATACTAGTACATTCAATTCAGCTATATACAAAAAGAAAAAAAAAACAAGAATAGTTCTGGGTTTCCTGAGTATTGCAAACATGATTAAAAAATTTAAAATCTATTGTCCTGATTAATCCTATCAGCAAATCAAAGGTGAAAACCTGAATCATCTATCAATTTAATATATACCAAATAAGGGTTAGGTAAAAATTCAATATTCATTCCAAATAAAAAACCTAGTAATAGAATGGAAACTTAATAATATGACCTTAGAATATTAAAAAACATCTTTTTCAAGTCAAATAATGCAAAGTGTACCTCTGTGGTCCTTTCCAAGTCTAGGGTGGGTATGGTAATACATTACAGCTTGCTCCTTCATGAGAACACACCTGGCTTCAAGCCACTGTCAACAGGCAGCCAATAGGCATTGGCCAGTGCCTTCTGGAGAAAATACTTTCTGTCATTCTTCAGGTGGTTTCCCATGAAAGATGAGAACTCCATGAGGACATCAC
Organism: Dinomys branickii; assembly: GCA_004027595.1. Taxonomy (NCBI): domain Eukaryota; kingdom Metazoa; phylum Chordata; class Mammalia; order Rodentia; family Dinomyidae; genus Dinomys; species Dinomys branickii. The sequence goes on from PVLD010002127.1 coordinate 75,307, forward strand.
CATTATTCTTGTCATTTGATGCTGCTCCACTAGCACTGCCTGTGCAATCAGATAAGAAAAAAGAGAAGATAGAAAAAGTGCTAAAATCAGAGAAAACAAATTTAAGTTTTGATCTTCTAGTTTTGGCTTTGTATGTGCTTTTTTGACACTAATTTCATGACCCACTAAGATGACCTAAAAGTCAACATAACAAAACAAAAATACATCACAGTTCATAATATTATTTGGCTGAACACAGAATACATACATAAAAAACAGATATCAGCAATACTTGTGGGATACCCTGCAACACTAAGCCTTTTCTGTCTTTGTGTTCTTACTCCTTAATGTTCTGAATTCCATATAATATACCCTAGTAAGCATTAGGAATTTTCAATTAAAGGAAAACATTATGATGAAGACTTTTCTTCCCATCACATCAAAATGGAGCTGCAAGCATTCTGTAGGTTGTAGTTCCCACGTATCACTGTATCTTTTTGGGGTGGTTTAGATAGCGGTGAACAGTAGACTAATGGAATAGGCAGTGGAAATTCAGTGTTTCTTTATATACATTCAGCATCTCACAGGGTTCCTCTCCCTGTGCTTTGTGTAGATATAGACTCTTAACCCTGTGTTAATCAAAACAAAGTTTAATACATGTGCAAAAACATTACTTTCACCTGCTGATTTTTTTTATTTCTTCTAAGTTTCAAAATGTAGGAAATTTGAAGAGGACACACAGCCTTACATAATTGTTTTCTTGGTTCCCTTTATTTCCAGCTAGTGAACTTAAATGCTCATTACATGACTGCATTGTATTTCATTGAAAGCTGTGTGAAATGTGAGTGGTTTTACATAGTAGTGGGTTTACTTGGCTTACACAAGAGCAGAAGTCCCAGGGCTACGTGTCTAGGGATGAGTCACAGCTGTGCCATTAAGGGACCTTCCTGCTCTGCCAGCCTTAGTATGTGGCTTTTGTTCTGATGTCACAGATGATGGCTTTATTTCTAGGCATCATGTGTAGGTTTCAAGTGGAAAAGGAGAGGGAAGGGAATGGGAGGTAGCAAAGGTCTTAAGTAACCTATCACCTGGGCCTGATTCTTTTAAAAAGCTTTCCAGCCTGATTCTTTTAAAAAACTTTCCCAAATGTCTAGTGAATGAGTTCAGACATCTAATTCTACTGACCAGACAGAGCACATGTGGTCTCCCCTGCTGCTGGGAGGTGGAGGTAGTGAGGACTTTACTCCCATGTTTATCACAGAGGAAAGCTACAGGGGTTGAAGTGGCTTTTTGATGTCATCCATAGTGTTGGCTTTCTATGTTCAGGGCTGGAGACTTCTTTGCTTAGGGTTTAAAAAAAGGATAAAGGTAGAACAGGTATAGAATATATATATTTTCTTTCCTGGTATATAAAATCAAAGAAGTTTAGAATTGCTAAAATGTAAGAAGACACACACAAAAAGACTTGTTTTAGACCACGGTCTCACTATGCATGTCAAATAATAAGGAAATGTGTTATAGTTTGGTTCTGGATGCCCCTCAAAGCCCCATGCAGTCATGTGGTGTGGGCTTTTTAGAGTAGCTGAATCTAGAGTTTGTGATTGGTTCATTGTCTAGTGCGGGGGTTGGATATGTGAGTGCTACACCTGCCTTAGGGTAGGTAGCCTGCACCCAATATAAGGACGGAAAGGATGCTTGCTTCTCTCCTCTTGCTTTTGTTGCTTTTGCTGTCTTTCACTACCATGAACTGTTGCCCCTCTGTTATGCCACCCTGCCTTGGAGCCAGCTGATTATGGACTGAAACCTCCACAAACTATGAGTTAAATAAACCTTTCCTTCCTTAATTTTGGACATCAAGTATTTTGTCTCAGCAACAAGAGAAAGGTAAGCCAGAAAGTAAGACAAAAATCTCACAGGAAACATAACAAGGATTTAAAGGAATGTTTCCTGTCTCCTCTAATAAACTCCTTCCCCGAGCGCCTTGACCTGTGGTCCTTAAGGAATTCTGTGGGGGCAGGGAGCAGAGTCACTGGGAGGAAGGCAGAAAAGCCTAGCTCACAAAATCTGTGAAAGTCCCTTTCTTCTTCAAGAAAGGCTTCAGAGGATTCTCCCCAGGCAGAAACAGGGAAAAAGAATCCACTCATCCTTTCCCAGCACTATGTCTTCCAGAAAGGAAATCTCCTCAAAGTCTTTTGCTTAGGAATGGAACTCTCAGACCAACACTTATGAGATACGTGCTATGTTAATTCTCATTCTTCGTAAAGGGAACATTTTTACAGGGAAGTTAAGAGCTTTGTTAGGACCCCAGCAATGGAACTTAACTGCAAGTAGCAGTCACTGCGAACTCTGGTAAGGAAACTTCCCTTTCTCTACTCCGTCACACGGGGCTGAAGTACTGCTGAGCAGACATGAGAAGCAGGGCAGCATCCTCCAGCCGGGTCACCCTGAGCACTTCCATTTCCCTTTTCTCCTTTGTGGAATCTAATCAGATGAGAGGACACCTGGCACATTACAAGTCAAAACTGTGATTCTGTTATCTGACAGACGAGCAGAGACATCAGGTGAGTCCCCACTTCAGACAGATGACAATTTATTTTAGAAACACAGGCATGCAAATACACACCCTATCTCTTCAACACAAGAGTTCCTCTCAGCTCCAAAATGTGGTATTAAACAAATGTTTGTGCAAATAGGATTTGATAAATACAAGCTTTTCTAATTCTTTGTGCAAATAGAATTTTGTAAATACCAGGTTTTCTAATTCCAAAGTGACCCTGAACATTCATAAAATGAGGGGGATTTTTGAACAAAAGGAATTATACTTCAGAGGTGTTGTTCTTTATCTTCTAAGGCAATGACTCTTTGAGAAAAGATTTAGATTATTTCCTTAGAATCATGTACATATACATAAACATACAGTTTTTACAGAACCAAGAAGATTCATTCAAGTTCTTCAGTTTAAGAACGTCTTTTTGGCTGTTTTTTTTGAATCAGTGTTTTACTTCTGCTATGATAAAAAGTTTATTTTTAATTTTTTTTATTTTTTGTCTTTTTGAGACAGGGTCTCACTATGCAGTTCAGCCTGGTCTTGAACTCACTTTGTAGCCCATGCTGGCCTCAAACTAGCAATGATCCTCCTGGCTCAGCCTCCCTAGTACTGGGATTACAGGCTTGTGCCACCATGTCCAGCTCCACAAAAATTTTACAGACTTTCTCCCTTACTAATTTTTCATATTCAGCTTATACCAACATGTGTTTCCATGTGCAAAAAGTATAGCAGTACATACGCAGGAGAATGCTATTTCACTAGGATATAATCCCAATTACAATATAAAAAAGGTACATCTTTTATTGCAAGGTTTGTCCTCAGCCTCACTAAAATAGCTACTCATTTTATTTTTAGTATTATGAGCTCTACTGTTATCTTGGTTTCCTCCCTCTATTTAAAATGCTTGTCTGTCACTTCCTACATGATGTAATTACTGCGTTCTCACTTTCCATCATAATATCATAATATGCTTTTCCATGCATCAAGTTTTGGTACATATACTTTATCATTCTAACTTATTCAAATTTTTGTTAAATTTTTATTAAATGCCAGTCATATATTTTAAGTACTTCTATAATATAACATTTGTTGATCATAATATGAAGAACTCTAGTGAAGAAACAGCAAAATCCTAGGTTGTTGCTTGCCTGGTGTACGATATGTGAGGGTCAACCTGAGAAACTAGCTGAGATCAGGAGGAGGCTGGAAGGCTGAGGCTGAAGTGCAGGCAGGGGCAGCTCTGCCTGAGTCCATGCTCCTTGGCTCATATGTGGTCATCTTTATCCTCATTTTGATGCTCTCGCTGGCACACCAAGCTCATTCAAGCACCTCTTGAAAACCCTTATCACCAACACAGTCCCATTCTGACTTCAATATGTGACTGTTTCTTATGTGTCAGCAGACAGAATCTAACTCATCACTCCTGGCAGTGAAAAGAAAGGCAAGGCCAGCAAGGCAATCTGGTTAAAACAGAAAGGTGAGGTACAAGGAGACAAAGGGAGCTTCATCCAATGGGGTAGCACTCTGGAGGGCAGCTTGACTCAGCCATGGAAAGGATGCTGAATCTCTTTGGGATGGGCTGGTCTTCATGCCTGTCATAACACAGAATCACAGGCACAGGTCCCCAAGGTGCTGCCTGGGCTTCTGTGGGCACAGGTCATGGCTCAGGCACTATTCTATGACATGTCTGAGACTCAGCAATTGTTTTCTCTTTCACATATTGAAGTTAGACAATTTTCTAACATTTTCCAAAATCAAGTCTCAGTACAACTTGGGCAAAAAAGTAAACAGTTCCACCATTAAGCCATAAACGGAAATAGACTGAGTCAATTTAAACTGATAAGGAGTCAGTGGAGTTTCCACATCGACTTCCCTATGGTTTCCTGCATGTTCTTTTTTTTATTGAGATTGCTTAGTTCCAGGACCAAAGGTCGCAGCACACAGCAGCCTCTCCAACTTAGATTGATAAAAGTCTTCAGTATGAGGACTGTGACAGATAATTTGAGCAGGAAAAAGAGAAGATGCTTACTCCTTATGTCAGAATTTTCTTTGACTTGTTTTAGAGCACTTTAATTGTAACTGAAAGCTTGAAGTGTCACATGAGCTCCTTTTTAAGATGGAAAACAAGGCAGCAGCACAATAAGGAGCCGACCCTTCAGGGTGCTGATCAAGCACAAGGTATGGAGTGCTGTCAGCATGGTTTCTCCTGCAACTTTTTCTCCTTTCCTACATCTGTGGTTAGTGTTACTACACTGGAAGGAAGACCTTCTATCCCTGTAATTTTGTAAGATTTTTGAGTTACAAGTTTGAGCTCTTAAACCACATGTATAAAAAACATTTCAGAATGACAAAGCAAAGGCGATGAATGTATTAATATGATTTTAAAATGTTTTTCAAAAAATGAATAACATACTACTTTAAACTGTCAATAGTTTAAGAAAAAGGGGTTAAATTATACATATTCATGTGATACCAGTGAATTGAGCTAAATCATTTCTCTATCCCAAGATGTGTTAACTTTCTGTTGCTGTGGCAAAATACCTAAGACTAACAACTCATGGGAGAAAAGACTGGTTTCAGCTCATGGTTTCAGAGGGCCCAGTCCATGGCTGCATGGGCCTGTTAGCCTGGGCTTGTGGCGAGGCAGCATATATGTTGGATTGCACGGCAGTAGATGTACTCACCTCAGGGTAGATGAGAAAGCTGAGAGACAGAAAGAGTTCAGAGGTCCCACTGTGCCCTCCAATGCCATGCCCCAATGACTTCACTTCCTCTTCTTCCTACCCCATCTCCCACCAGTGACTTAGGTAAAGAACCAAGTCTTCAACAGATGTGCCAACACAGACTGGGTCAGCTGAAAGAACTAGTGTTTCCTTCCACTTCCCCCAAAGTAGTTGCAAATAAACTTTCTGAATTAGCAAAGTCATAGACTTAGAGCCTGGCCACAGCACTAGTGTCTCCGTGGGATTGGTCTTGACAAGTGGTCACGATAAATGACCAGTGAGTATGGCTGAGCATTGAATTAATGGTAATACTTGTCCAGTGGACCATTCTCTTGAGTTTCAATGGAGTTTGCACCTCATGAGAAAAGACAGAAATCCAGCAATAAAAGTGCATGGTATTTGTAGAAAATACAGGTATACCTTTTGGAGGTTGGCCCCCTGAGAGATTCCTAGCAGTTAGCAAGCAAAGCTGCCATTATGGATAGTATTTTTATTTTAAAGAGAATAGAAAAAGAACAATAGCACAGTACCAACAACACAGACAAAAACAAAGCAAAAGTAATAAAAATGGTACAGGGCTTCAGAACAAAGTGATAGGAATTAACAGTGGTTGCTATATTACAAGTTGTTATCTAAATGAAGGTGCTCAGACCAGAGGTAAGAATGCAAGATTGATCAAACCATCGAAGAGAATAAAAAATAAAAACAAAAAAGTTAGAAGTGATACAGAGTTTTAGTATGTTTTTCATTTTTTGTAAAACATTTTAAAATCAGATTAGTACATTCATTGCCTTTGCTTTGTCATTCTGAAATGTTTTAGTGTAAATGGGGTTTAAGAGCTCAAACTTGTCCAATATGTATGGAAATGCAGACTAAAAGAAAAATAAAACCAAGATAGTTATACTACTAGTTTCTCTTACTTCATTGAAAAGAAAAGTTTCTGTTAATATCATTAGGGGAATTTTTTATTCTCACATCTTGTACTCTGAGTAAGTCACTTTAAAGATAACAATATGCAATGTATGGACTATTGTTATTCTCCTATTATACTGTTAAGAAATTTTGTTTTACTTTCTTTTCCATAAAACTGAAAAACAAAAGAGCTCAAGCTTGTGATTCAAATCCTCTTTCTCTTCATTTCTGCACAGGGACTTGAAATGTCCCAGGCTGAGCAGTTTGGCAGATCGTGAAGGAGCCAGCCAGGATCCACATGGTTCAAAGGTCAGTGTAGACAGCTTGTTTGCAAAGGGAGTCAGGATCCTTCCACTGTTCCATAAAACAGGGTCTCTAGGACAGAGGCTAACAAGCAGGAACGAATACCAGTCTTCACAGCCCATTGCAGCCTTGATGTTGAAGGGATTCCTAGGACAGGGAATAATAGGATTATGTCAGAGGAACAATTCACGGAGTCCTGCTCTGATTCCATTTGCCCCAGGTTATGATTTCTGGAATCACTCTTGTTCTCAGAAGCAAACTTATTTTTTTGTTTTGCATGTGTTAGCTTTCTAGGCTCCACTTTAGATTCCTCAAAATCCAGCTACCTTGACAGAATATCCATTTGTTTTTTTGTCCTGGGGGTGGTGAGACAGAGTGCCCCACACACAGCCTAGTGCAGGCAGCTCTGTCTCAGATCCTGAAGCCTTTGCTCCTTCACCAACCAATACTGGCACCCGGGAAAAGGGAATTTTGCACACGCGCACATGTAAGTCACAACAGTTTCTCCACATTCCAACAGTGCCCTTCAGAGTTAGTGTAAAAGAAAGGAAAGTAGGTCAATAAGTGATGTACTGCTTCCAGTTTGGCACAAAGAGTCATCATTGAAACATTGAAGAGTCATTTTTACCCTCCCATCTGTTTCAGATGGATCTTGGTACGGTCACTTCTGTGAATCACCCTATGAATGATGGGAGATGATTTGCCTCTACCCTTTCATGACTCTAGGCTTAAAAAAGAAATAATCTAGGTCGGCTAAAGGAACTAATGTTTTCTTCCATTTTCTTGCAGTAGTCACCGACAAATTTTGAATTAGCAAAGTCACAGATTTAGAAACTTAAATGGTCCTGCCAATTCTAGATGATGCATTTATTTATAATTATCTGAAGTCTATAAAGTGAAAATATTTCTTTAGGATATTTCTACTGGCCCTGGTTTTAAGTGAGGAAGAGGCATCCTCCTGCTGAGGGCCTGCTGTTCACCTAAGATTCACGTGGCAGATGAGCAAGGGACTTGTCCCAGGGATGGGTAAGTAGGACACTAACAAAATGAATGTGCCCTGGTGAGAAAGGGAGCTCTGTGAAAGGGTGATGTCCTCATGTGACTTGCAGAAATAAGAACTTGTGTCTGTTCACCCTCTTTCCACAGGGCTCCCAAACAACCCATGTGTTCTCAGGACTGGGCTGGATATTTGACTTTTCCTCTTTTCCTTTGTGATTGCTGGTGGCCTGGTGTTCAACGAGATGTCATTTCTCAGCTGACTTTATTCAGAAGCTCTAACTTATAACTAAAGTTCTGAGCGCTCAATGCTTATCTTTTGTTGCACTGGAAGTGACTTCTGGAGCATATCAGCAGAAAGAGGGGAGGAGGCTTAGCCCCCATTTTCGTATTTATTTATAAAATCTATTTTCCTAGGTTATTTCAGCAGAACATTTAAAAGTTTTTAATTATGTAATTAACTTTTGTGGTCCTGAGAACCAAATGTATGGAGAGCTGAGCAACATCCTAGCCCTTTTAGACTTTTTGTTTACTTGTTAGAAACAGGATCTCACTACATTGCTCAAGCTGCTCTTGAACTTGCGATCCTCCTGCCTCAGCTTCCAGAGCAGCTGATGTTGCAGGTGTACACCGCTGTGCCCAGCTCAATAGGGACAGTCTTAAAGGTGATGATTCTGAAATCCTGAACTATCCCTCTTCTCAAGGGTAAAGCAATGACCAATCTGATGAGTGAAATTAATGAGACCATGACAGTCACTTTGGCCAGCTTAAGAAAGGTATGATTCATAGCACTGAGGAGACAATGAGGAACCATTCTTTCTCTGACCTTTCCCATCCTACTGGTGCCAGAGACTTTAGGACAGGCTTTGATTATTGGCATAACTCCTAGTGTAAGAGATCTCTGAGTCTGCTTCTACCCAAGTCTCTCTTCAAGTTTGTTTCAGGTTCTGTGTTAGATCTAAATTTAGGAGGAGAATGACAGAATATCTTTATGTGAACATTGCTCAAGAAACTCCACATCCAAGTGTTCCTGGTGCTCTTGAGTGTCAATACTTTGGTCTGCATTCTGATGTTCTCCTGCAGGATCTGGCTGTAAGGAGATACCAGTGCTCTGTTAGACTGGAACAGCTTCTGGGAGTCCTAAGACATGGTGCCTAAGCTAAAAAACAAAGCAGGATGCTTCTAAAGGTATCATCAACAAGATAGGAGTGTGACATAGGTCTGTAACCTCAATACTCTGGGAGGCTGAATCAGAAGAATTCCAAGCTTAAGCCCAGCTTGAGCAATTTAGCAATGCGGCAAGACACTGTCTCAAAATAAAAATAAATAAATAAAAAAGAAAGGGTTCCATATGTAGCTCAGTTCAATCTCCAGTACTAAAAAGAAAAAAATAAGATGTAATCAACAGAATGAAAGGCTTCTGGCTTGGATGGTGACAGCTTCTCCAAAATTCATGCTGAAACCTAACTGCTAGGGCCACAGTTCTGTACGGTGTGGCCTATAAGAGGTGATTAAATCAGGAGGGCTCTGCCCTCAGGGAGAAAAGTAACACCTTCAAAGAAGAGTTTAAAGTTGTGACTCTCCTCCTGCAGCCCCTCTCCCATGTGAGGACCTGTGTCTGTCCCCTGAGGAGGCCACAGCAGCAAGGTATTGTCTTAGAACCAGGCAGCAGCCCTACCCAGACGCCCATCCTGCGATGTCCTCATCTTAGACTTCCACTCTGTAGAACCATAGAAAATTCAGTTTTGTTCTCTATGAATTATCCAGTCAGTCTGCAATACTTTTCTTTATGGTAACACACAGACTGCGACAGGGAGGCTTGGCTATAATTTCCTGTGTGTTAAAATTCTAAGAAAAGAATGGTTGTTCAACTATGGAAAAAAAATTTTGAGAAGACAATGAGTTTTCTCGGACATTTTTATGAGTAAGGAAGAAATCATAAAATATTCTGTTTACTGAAAACCAGCCATATGTTTTATTAATCGAACTGGATAGAGATGTCAGAGTTTGTATGTATTATGCATAAGGCATATCCATATATATCTGAACCATTAAGGCTTCCAACATTGTTGGCGGTAAAACCCTGTAAATGGAGATGATTATTAGAAGAACCAGTGATTTTTCTAGAAATACTAGCCTTAAAATAAGATGCTCTCCAAAGCAAAACCCCAGTTTGTTCCTTGTCTAAAGAGACATTTGTGTCAGATCACCCTTCTAGGAGAGAATCTTGGTACCACCTATGTCTAACACTGCAGGCTGTGCTTCTTCTTAAACTGAATAACAACTCGTCCAGCCCAAGGGAGGAGTGAACCAACTGAGAAAATGCTCCACCTAGCACAGTCCGTCTCCCTGAGTTTTCTGGAGGAGTGGCACATAAGCTGCAAACTGTGCACACCAGGAGCACCGCATACCACATGAACTTTATTGAAGGATGCTTGGGTCTTGTAATTAGGACAGAAGAGAAGGTAGGGAAGAAACCAATGCTCTGTGAAGGAATTTTTTCTTTCATGCTTTCATGAAGCAATGATAACATAAACAATTGAGCACTAGATCCACGAGATGTTATAACACAGAGATCCCCCTCCCCCACTGGAGGAAGTTTGTGCCCAGCCAAAGACACTGGGCAAAGACCCTGAGAGAAGCTCCCCTCCACCACACACACATACACTCTCAATGGTCAAAGCAAAGCAGCAGAGAAGAAAACGAATCCAGGTATGAAGCAGTCAGAAGAGAATGATACCAGAGACTCCAAATACCTGAGTTGAGAAGAATACTTTCTTCAGATGTCTGGGGATCTTCCACATTGGGATTCTGCCAGATTACTGAACAAATGCGGTCTAATCTTCAACAGATCATTTCCTATTGCTTAGCTGTTCTGCATGTGAGGATTATGATGAATAAGACATGTTTCTTGCCCTCACAAGAAGAGAGGGATTGATCAATTTGATAAGGGCTCATCACGTCTTTTAATGTTTGGTTACCCAGGATTCACCTCCAAACAGCACCAATTTCCATGCAGATTTGTATGCCCCTGTTTCCTAAGTGAGGCCTGTGTGAGTACATTGTGGGAAACTCTGAGCTCTGAGCATCACTTATCAGATGGACACTGCCTGGACTCTGACTCTGTGGGACTCATCACCTTGAAGTATTCACTTAATTTCTGAGCCTCAGTTCCTGCTCTGCAAAAATAGCATAATATCTATGTGTGCTGTCATGCTGTGAGCACAGGTACAAAGAGGCATCTTTTTCGCACAGTGCTTAAGCTGTCATTATTTATAAATGCACTTTTTAAAATAAATTGCAGTAATGGACTTGGAGTTTGCAGGCCAGACACATATTTCAGTGTATTTCAGAAAAACAACACACAATGGAAGTGGAGAGAAATAGAAGTGAGGGTTAGATTGGAAATTAGCACAGTGGGGCAGGAAAGGAAACTGGAGGCTTGGGTATATGAACAGACTCTAAGCCATGACCAGGACTCTCAGGTGTATTCATTGGGTTGTGGGGGTCTTTGATAGGTTTTACGTAGAAAAAGAAAAATAAACAGATAAAGAACTGCATTGTACAATTACCATCCTGTAAAACATTTGGAGTATGGATTGAAAAGAGGTAAACTGGAGAAGATCAGAGGGTAGTATTTATAACTGTGGTAATGCTAAAATAATATTGACAACTAGGTCTCATCTCTTCTATGAGCCCTTTAAGAACACAATAAACATGCTCTCATGTATCCTTTACGTTAATCTTGTGCAATAAACATTTGATTAGCTCTTGTATAGAAGAAACATTTGCCTAAAAACAGAGCTTCTTAAATGGCCAAAATGGGACGATCATGATGTACAGGAGCCAGGACTGGAAACCACTTTGGAGAGCTGGGAACTCACACTCCTTCTCCTCACTGTCCTGAAGGCATCCTGGAAGCCACAGAGGAGGAGCTGAGGGTCATAGGACAGAGTAGGAGCCAGCAGCCAGTTGCAAACCAAACAGTACCCTAGGCTGCTTGGTATCACAGTGGAAGGCTTCTGCAGGAGATGCTCTGGGTGAGCCGTGAAGGATGTGTCTCAGGCTCTTGGTCAGGGTATAGGCCACACAGTTGTGATGTCCTCTCAAAGGAGTCAGGACCCTGTGCCCTGGTGCCCTTCTGCCTAGCAGGGCCATCAAGCCTGTATTTCTGAGAAGGCAGCACTGAGCTGGAGAGAATAAATGGTATCACAAGGGAAAAGTTGCTGAAGCAGGGATACAGTGCAACCCACAGTGGGATCATAATCTCAGGGGCCTTTTATGTCTTGTCAGCATGTGAACCAAATTTTAAAATAGCAGTGAGAGTGATGGAAAGCCCACAAATGGGGACTCTGGCTCATCCCTGGAGTGTTCTAGTCCTTACATAGAGCACTATTGACACTGGGTCCTAAAATAAATTAGGAAGAGTGACTTGAAAAATATAAAGAACAGGAGAAGGAAAGGCACAGAGCTTCATACTCTCAGTTTTTTATTGTAAATTTAAAAATCAGTACGCAATTTTCATATGGTCTTTTAACAACCCAAACTCTACTGTGTCCCCAGGTCAGGGCTGTGTGCCAAGTCCCTGCTGACCATCCAGCTGTCCGCAGGGTGCTCCGCTCCAAGCTCAGGCATGCTCGCTAAACAAGAGCAACTCTCATAGCTCAGTACTTCCCTTTTTCAACTCTTGTACTGTGGCTCTCCATTCTGAAGTGGAAGAAAGGGGAATCCCTGCAAGCAGTAATATAGAAATAATGTATGTGTCAGGAGATTTTCCTGCTTCTAGGTTAGCTTCCTTAATTCCCCACTCTACATTTCTGGTGCAGTAGGGACCAGTCAGAGTTTTAGTCTCCAGAGAAGCACATAATCCACATTTCATGCTTAGAAAACAAAGATGTTAAAGAAATTTTCCTAGAATGTGAACTATTCAGGAAAAAAAAAATTCTGAAGCCCTGGCAAATACAATGCAGCTTACAAATGTGTTAGGTAATGATTCTCATATGTAGGAGAATTGTTCTAGGTTCTCACAAATGGTTCTGATACGAACATTCAATAACTCTTTTTGTCAACTTCGTGGTCATCCTGAGAAGTCTGGTATAACATTTTCTCCCCACACTATGGGCACAATGATACCCACAGAAGACTTCTCACATGCTGCTTGTAGATGTGTTGAAAGGGTAAATGCCACACAAAGACAATGCAGTCAAAGGGGAAAAAAAACAGTAGGAGGAAAGAGTGACAGAATCTGACAAGATGAAAGACAAATGAGACACGTACAGAACACTACACAGGATGACCTCAAACATGGCTAGGAGTAGAGGAACTCATAATGTATCCATGCAAATTAGAAAAGAGTTTCTGCAAATGAAAAGGATCTTCATAAAAATATCTGTAAAAACAGAAACACTCCAAATTGTGTTCAATTTTCTCAAATGCTTATGTGTTCAAAATATATCATAAATTATAAAAATAAGAATTAAGAACTGAAGTGAGAAAGTAACAAAAAATAAAAGGAAAGTTAACTGAATTCAAGAAAAAAATAGAAGAAAATACAAATTCATATCAGAAAGGAAGGCTACATTAAAAAGTACTCAAGGTAGAAAAGATTTCAATGAAAATTAAATTAAAAGCATTACAGAAAAAGGAAAATAACCAAAATAGTGAAATGAGTTAAAAAAAATACAAAAATCAGAAAATGATTAAAATGGAAAACAAGTAAAAGAGGTTGAATGTGAGGATAAGCAAAACGAAAAGCTAACACTTAAAATTATAATCTAATAAAAAGCTCCAGAATTAAAAGAAATAAACCAATCTCTTGAAAGAAACTGTGATTTCTTAGGAAAATTGATACAGAATGATCAATTTTAAGAAAGATGTTCGTGTACCTACCAGACATTAAAAATAAATTGTCTAGGTCTTCCAGGCCAAAATGTAATTCCTATCAACACAAGACCAGAAAGCTGGCAACAAATTTCTCAGACTCATCATACAAGGCAAGATGAGACTAGAGCTGAATTTTTAAAGAAATGCAAGGACAGAAAGTGTGGATTAAGGATACAGTTAGGGCCCAGTTTAGGAACACTTGAGTGGGAACTATTCAAGTGTGAACAGACCGTGCATTACCGGCATTCATAGATAAGAACAAATTGCGGAAGTAGCTCACGTGTTTGCTCCATGTTGTCACGGTTGTTCTGCCGTGCGCTTTTTGTTCAGTGTGATAGTGCATAGTAGCACAGTGTTCAGTCAGAGCTAGGCTATCTGGAAGCAAGAGGAAAAGCAGTGGTGCTGTGGAGGAGACTGCTAGGAAACCCAAAGTAATGTACATTGCGTATTTGTGTCAAAGGTGTATAAGACTCACTTTGTCAGACTTGTGAATGAATCCGACTTACGAATGTTCTCCTGGAATAGGACTCATTTGTAAATCAGGGACTTACTGTTACAACCAGCTTAGCCATAGTTTAGTTATCAAGGAAAAAGAAAACCACCTTTTACTATGTAGCCCTAGAGGAGCATGGTACACACACTCTCCTGAGAGAGCTAATCAGGTGCGAGCTCCATTTAAACAATTCAGTGAAAGGACTGAAGGTGAGAGTTAAGGTGTATCTAACTGTACAGTAGTGAACAAAACAAGGAGGGAATATGGTTTAAAGAACTAAGCAAATTATCATTTCTGATCAAGTTTCAAGAGTTAGTTTCATTTTCATTTTACAGAAAATGAAAATAGAATAACTACTGATTGAAATATAGATCATAAGTGGGAGCCATGGGCCGCCATTTAAACATGAAATGACAAAAACGCTAAGCGAGTAAAAAGGAAATTAAGAATAGTATTAAAAATATTCAGACAAAGGAAGCCTTTACAATAAAGATACGCATTTTCCTAAGTACTAAAAGCAACTGAGATAAAACAAATGGAAAATACTTGATATAGAACTGAGACTCAACTGACTTATACTTGTAGTGTAACTCTAGCAAAATTTCCAGTGAAGATTTTGTTGTTTGCATGTTTGTTATTTCTTAAATTGATACTCAATTTCATAAGAAAAATAAGCTTGAAAATACCACATTCCCCCTAAAATAAGACCAGGTCTTATATTGATTTTTGCTCCAAAAGACAAACTGGGGCTTATTTTCAGGAATTTTTTAATGTACAACAATTTACATTTATTCATTCATGTAAAACAATCTACACTTATTCATGTACCAAATGTACATGTATTCAAGAACAAAAATGCACATTTATTCAAATACAGTAACGTCATCTTCTCCTGAAAGAAGATTATCCTAACTCTCCAAGCCTGGAATTCTGGACTCAGTTTCTTGTGACTCTATTTCCTATAAAACCATTGGCCCCAGTCTCTCATGTCCAGCAATAGAGATCTCCTTAAACGAGTGCTTCTTGTCCATGTAGCCTGCTAGTAAGTACACTGGCAATACAGCTGTCAGTGATTTTATCCCATGAATTCTTCACCCAAGTTATGACCTCTTGCAGGCTGGGCTTCACAGTTTCCATTAAATCAAAGTTAACTGAAGACTTAGAAGATGGGATGGGCAAAAGAAAAATGATGATAGTTAAGTATGATGGTCCACACAAATCAACACAAATTAAAGGCCTCAAAAATCAGAAAATGTGTCTTTATCTTATACAGGTTAATTAAGTACATCCATTACACCATGTGATATTGTGAATTATGAAGATCCATATTAGACATAATCAGAGCTATTTATTGTCAAGTGTGTACTTTGAGTATTATATCTGTACTCTGATTGATCATTTGGCAAGAAGTTTTTAGTTTATCTGTTTATAAAGGTGTTAACCTCTCACCCAAAGGGGTCCCCTGTGGTATTTATATTATTATATTTTAAGTATTAATGTCAGTAATATTATTTATTTATATATAATTATAAGTTAACATTATTATTTTACAGTTCAATACATCTGTCATGTATTACAATGGATGTACAAAATGCATCTGTTTGGCTGGAAATCATAACCTGGATTTATTTTGGGGGTAGAGCTTATATTATGAGCTTCTTAAAAATCATACTAGGGCTTATTTCATAGTTAGGTCTTACTTTTGGGGAAATATAATAGCTAAATCTCTGCATGAATTCTAGCCCTACAGTCTTTAGGTGGAATAGGGATCAGCTATGTGTTCCAGGTACTTGTCCCATTTAATGAATTGGTCAGGACATTTGGTGAATGTGAAAGATTACTATTTATTTTAGAGGAGAAATAAGAAGAAGAAGAAAAGGAAAAAGAAGAGCAAAATAAGTGCTGAAGTAGAAAAGGGTTCTTTGAAGGAAAAAGAGAAGATATGTCCCGTGGGCAGAATGAATCATTGCAAGAATGAGGAGGCAATGGTGGCAAATTCAGATGCTTCATCTTCTGATATTTTCTTTGATAGTTGATCCAGGTGGTCCCACTTGTTGTAGTACTGGAAGCTTGGCACCAGATGTTAGGCTCTCATGTCAGAAGGCTGGTACTTGGTGCAGGGCTTGGACTGATCTCATGTCAGCTTCAAGATCTGCAACTCTGTGCCTGAGGTCTTCAGTTCTCCTCCACTGACAAGTTTTTCCCAACTGGCCCAGCCACATTGTCATGCCCTAGTCTCCTACTTCACTACTAGATTAAAAACCTATGGTAAGCCTGGCATGGTAGTGTATGCCTTTAATCCCAGCACTCTGAGAGGCTGAGGCAGGAAAATAGCAAGTCCCAGCCCAGCCTGAGCAATTTAGTGATTTACTGAGATCCTGTCTCCAGATAAAAAATTTTAAAAGCCTGAGGATATGGCTTAGTGTGAAGAAATCCAGTTCTACAAAAAACAAATAGAATAGATCAGAGGTCAACAAACTAAGCCCGTAGGCCAAATCTGATCTACTACTGGTTTTTGTAGTTTTTTGGCAGGGAGGCAGATGGCTATGCACATTAATGTACATATTACCTATGGCCACTAATGTACATATTATTTATGATAGATTAGCAGAGCTGAGTAGTGGTGAAAGAAGCCACAAAGTTCACAAAGACAAAAGTACTACAGCTTACCCCTTCTCAGAAAAAGTTACCTGACTCATTGAACAAGCAACCTAGAAATAAATACAACCACATGGAAAAGGTGGTATGTCAAATCGCTTTAGCATACAAAGTCTTTTGAATAAATGGTATTGGAAAAATGAGTAACCATCTGGAAAAAAAACAGCAGTTAGATTCATTCCATATAAATGGAATGAAAGAAAACACTGTATAAGCACTAGAACAAAAAGTGGGTTCTTTACCTTTTCAACTGGGTATAGGAAAAGTCTAACAGTGGTAAAAAACCTAAATACAATAATGTCAATAATTTGCTTAGTTTTAAATAAAAGACTAGCAAATAGATGCAGCAAATCATCAAGAAGATTATATACTATCACCACATAGTATTTATCTCAGGGATGCAGGGATGGTTCAACATTCACAAATCAATAAATGTAATACTCCATATCAACAGAGCCAAGGACAAAATTCACATGATCATCACAATAGATGCAGAAAAAGCATTTGAAAAAGTCTAACATCCATTCATGATAAAACCTCTGTAGAAAATTAGAACAGATGATCCTCATTTCAATCCAGTAAAAACCATCTGTGACAAACCGAAGTCAACATCATAGTAAATGGTCAAAAACTGAAAGCGTGTACTCTTAAATCAGAAACAAGATAAAGATGTCCACTATCACCATTCCTGTTCAATATAGTTCTGGAAACACTCGCTATAGCAATTAGACAAAAGGAAGAAAGGGAATAAGGATAGGAAATGAAGAAGTTAAATAATCACTATTTGCAGGTGACATGATACTCTACATAGCAAACCCAAAATACTCCACCAAAATACTTATAGATTTAATAAGCAAATTCAGTAGCATAGCTAGAAACAAAATCAACACTCAAAAATCAATAGCATTCCTGTACACAAAAAATAAATTTACTAATAGAGAAACTAGTGAAACCATACCTTTCATAATAGTACGGAAAAAAATGAAGTATTTAGCAATCACTCTAACAAAGGAAGTAAGAGACCTTTACCTTGAAAACTACAGTAGTTTGGAAAAGGAGATAAAAGAGCATATCTGAAAATGCAAAGATATCCCTTGCTCTTCAGCACGAAGAACCAACATAAACTCCCATAATTGCTATACAGATTTAACGTGATTCTATCAAAATGCTAATAGCATACCTCATAGAATTAGAGAAATTATTCCTAAAATTACTTTGAAACTAGATGTGACCTAGAATAGCCAATGAAATTCTGGACAACAAATGCAAGGCACGGGGCATTGCAATCCCTGACTTGAAATTATACTGCAAAGGTACTGTGATAAAAACTGCATGTTACTGGCAACTCCTCTCCCCCAAACAACCCCAGTACACCATGAAAAACACAGACCCAAAGATCAGTGCAACAGATTAGACGATGCACAAATAATTCATAATAGACACCCTGTGCCTGGGCTCTGAGGCACCAGACCTTCCACCAGCAAGGGAGGAAGACCTGTGGTGCCACCTGAGCAGTGCAGCATTTCATGGCCTGCACCTGGGCGCTGCAGCACCAGACCTTCCGCCAGCAAGGGAGGCCAGCCTTTGAAGCCACGTGAGCAGCGCAACTCTTCTCCTCCGGTAAGGACTATGCCTGGGTTCTGCTCCGCACCTTACAGTTAGGAAGGAACTTGAACTGGGGGGGCCCGTCCTGTTGGTGGTTGAGACCTGCAGTGTGGAAACAGCCTCAGGTGCTGGGGTCCTTGGGGTTGGGAGGAGAGGCCTGCTCCCCCCTGACCAGCTACCTGAGGAACCCAAGGCAGAGGCCCCTGCATAACCACCACTGGCTTCAAGGCTGAGGCCCACACGCCTCCTGTCCATGGACTGGACACCCTGACACCAAAGCCCAGCGCTCCCCCACCATGGCAGGTGGGGTCTCAGCTGTGCACCCCAGCAATTGCCTGGGGTCCCTGAGCCCAGTGATCCACAGTCTGCTACCACCTTGGGATTAGTTTGATATCCAGGTGAACTAGGGTCCCTAGAGTCATTTATGAGCTGCCTGGGTAGTTAGTAGCTCAGTACTTGTCATCTGACATCCAAAAGGACAAGACAGAGGAGCAAAATGCAGTCTCAGAACACAACTCCACCCAGAACAAGTACAGGACACAATGACATAGGAGAACTAGAAAGCCACATATATAAAATTTCTGAAATGATCACATCTGAAGTAAAGAAACAACTCCATCAGGCCATAGAAGAGATTAAATCTGAAATAATCTCTCAGGCAAAAAATGAAATGAAAATAATAATGGAAGAAATGCTTCACACATACAGAGAAGAAACATAAAAGAATAGAAGATCAAAGGCAACAAATGAAAACATTACGTGAGCAATTTAGGAATGAATTAGAACACCTGAAACAGATTCAAAGAGATTTCTAGGAAATGAAAACTGCCATTGAAAGCTTGCAAAACCACTTGAATGAAGCCAAAGATAGAATTTCAGATCTTGAATACAGCATGACAGCTAACGACTGTGAAAGGAAGGATCTTTTAAAGTCATCAAGGAACCAGAAAAAGTCAATCCAAGAGCTGCAAGACAAAGCAAAGAGAAATAATGTGGGAGTAATAGGAATCAGTGAAAGAGCAGGAGGCAACACAAATGACAAAAAAAGAATATTTGGAGAAATAATAGCAGAAAATTTCCAAAGCACAGTAAAAGATACTGATGTGCAGGTAAATGAAGCATATAGAACTCCAATGAGCCACAACCCAAATAAAACCACCCCTAGACACGTAATAGTCAAGATCCGAGATATGCAGCAAAAGAACACAATATTAAAAGCTGCTAGAGAAAAGAAACAGATCACCTATAAAGGAAAGCCCATCAGAATCAGGAGACTTCTCAACAGAAACCATGAAATCAAGAAGAGCTTGGAGCGAGGTATTACAGATTCTGAGACAAAACAGCTTCCACCCCAGACTGACGTATCCTACAAAACTATCCTTCAAATTCAATGGAGAAATGAAGTATTTCCACGACAAAGAACAACTGAAGAACTTCATGAGTGCCAAACCAACATTACAAAAAGTACTGAAAGACATTCTAGACAGAGAAAACAGTGACCACAATCTCAACAACAACAATAGAAAGGAACCCTTAAGCACAGCAAGCAATTAAACAGCAAAAGTAGGAAAGCAACAGCAAGTGAACAGCATGACAAGAATAAGCCAACATATAACAGTTACAACCATTAACGTAAATGGCCTCAATTCACCAGTCAAAAGAAACAGACTGGCAGAGTGGATTAAGAGATAGACTCCCACAATATGCTGTATACAGGAAACATACTTTACTCAAAAGGAAATCCATAGACTGAAAATCAAAGGCTGGAAAACAATCCTCCATGCAACAGGTTCCCAGAAAAAAACAGGGGTAGCTGTTATGTTTGCAGACAATGTAAACTTCAAACTGATAACAATCAAAAGAGACAAAGAAGGCACTATATACTAGTTAGGGGAAAGCTGCAAGAGGAAGAGATAACAATCCTAAACATGTATGTGCCAAATACTGGAGCACCAAAACGTATAAAGCAAATCTTAATGGACATAAGAAAACCAAATAATCAATAACACTATTGCAATAGGGGACCTAAACACCCCTTGACACAAAGAGACAGGTCCACTGAACTAAAACTCAGCAAAGATATAACAGTGCTGAACCAAATGTGAGAACAAATGGACATAGCAGATGTATGCAGAGTGTTCCACCCCACAACATCAGAATACACATTTTTCTCAGCTGCGCGTGGGACTTTCTCTAAAATAGACCACATTCTAGCCCATAGAGCATACCTACCTAAATGCAAAAGGATTGAAATTATCCCATGCATATTATCTGACCACAGTGCAGTGAAATTGGAAATAAACGACAAAGGGAATTCCAAAAACTCCATAAACACTTGGAAATTAGACAACAATCTCCTGAATAACCAATAGGTCACAGAAGAAATTTAAAAATACCTACAAACAAATGAAGATACAAATACAACTTATAGGAATCTGTGGGATGCAATGAAAGCAGTTCTCAGCGGGAAATTTATAGTGATGAACTCACATATAAAGAAAACAGAAAGAGAGCAAATAAATTGCCTAATGCTACACGTGAAACTCTTAGTAAAAGAAGAACAAGTCAAGTTCAAAGCCCAAAGAAGGGAGGAGATTATAAAGCTTAGGGCAGAAATTAATGCAATTGAGATGAAGAAAACTCTACAAAAAATAAGTAAATTAAAGAGTTGGTTCTTTGAAAGAATAAATAAAATTGATAAACTCCTAGCCAACCTTATCAAAAAAAGAAAGAACTCAAATTCATGCAATATCGAATGAAAAGGATGAAATCGCTACATATCCTACAGAAATTAAAAAGATCATTAATACATACTTTGAGAATCTTTACTCCAATAGAATAGAAAACTCAGAAAAAATGAAGAGATTCCTAGAAATGTACGAATTACCAGAGTTGAACCAGGAAGATATAAAACTCCTGAATAACCCAATATTAAGTAATGAGATTGAAAATATCATTAAAAACTTACTGACAAAGAAAAGCCCAGGCCCTCATGGATTCACAGCAAAATTTTGTAAAACCTTCAGCGAAGATTTCATGCCAACACTCCTCAAGTTCTCCAATGAAATTGAAAAGGAAGCAATTCTCCCTAAATCATTTCTAGAGGCAAGTGTTACACTGATACCAAAAACAGAGAAGGACCCAACCAAGAATGAGAACTATAGACCAATCTCCGTTATGCACATAGATGCAAAGATACTCAATAAAATACTAGCAAATAGAATGCAGCGAATCATAAAGAAAATTATACACCATGAGCAGGTAGGATTTCTTTAAGGAATGCAGGGATGGTTCAATACTCACAAATCAATTAATGTAATACATCATATCAACACACCCAAAGACAAAAACCACATGATCATCTCAATAGATGCAGAAAAGGCTTTCGACAAAGTCCAACATGCATTCATGTTGAAAACCCTAGAAAAAATAGGACTAGAAGGCCTCTACCTCAATCTGATCAAAGCCATCTATGACAAACCAACAGCCAACATCATACTACATGGACAAAAACTGAAAGCTTTCACTTTAAAGTCAGGAACAAGAGAAGAATGTCCACTGTCACCACTACTATTTAACATAGTTCTAGAAGCATTAGCCAGAGCAATTAGACAAGAGAGAGAAATAAAAGGAATAAGGATAAGAAAAGAAGAAGTCAAACTATCACTATTTGCAGATGACATGATACTATACATGGAAGACCCCAAAAACTCCACAAGAAGACTCCTGAAATTGACAAATTCAGCAGAGTAGCTGGATAGAATGTCCACACCCAAACATAAATAGCATTCCTATACACAAACAACAAACAAACTGAGAGAGAAATTAAGGAAACCATACCTTTTACAATAGCATCCAAGAAATTGAAATATTTAAGAATCAGTCTAACAAAAAAAGTAAAAGATCTATTCAATGAAAACTACAGTACTCTGAAAAAAGAGATCAAAGAGGATTTCAATAAATGGGAAACATTCTGTGCACATGGTTAGGGAGAATCAACATTGTGAAAATGGTCATACTACCAAAATTGTTGTACAGATTCAATGCAATTGCCATTAACCTACCATTAACATACCTCACAGATCTACAGCAAACATTCCTCAAATTCATCTGGAACCAGAAGAGACTCAGAATAGCAAAAGCAATTCTGTGCAACAAGGACAAGTCAGGTGGAATCACAATCCTTGGCCTGAAATTATATTACAAAGCCACTGTAATAAAATCAACCTGGTACAGGCTAAAAAACAGACCTGAGGATCAGTGGAACAGACTGGAAGGTACAGCCACAAGCACAAACACACTCAGCCATCTAATCTTTGACAAAGGCGCCAAACAAGCTCACTGGAAGAAAGATGGCCTCTTTAATAAATGATGCTGGAATAATTGGCTTACCTCTTGCCGAAGACTGAAAATAGACCCAAGTCTATCACCATGCACCAAATTCAAGTCAAAATGGATCATAGATCTCAATAATAAAACAGAAATACTAAATCTATTGGAAGAGAAGGTAGGTAAAAATCTTGAAGACATAGGAGTAGGCAGAGAGTTCATGAACAAAAATCAAACTTCAAGGGAAATACTTCAAAGAATCAACAACTGGGACCTCATCTTACTGAAAAGTTTTTGCACATCTAAAGAAATTACCAGCAGAGTAAAAAGAAAACCCACAAATTGGGAAAAAAATCCTAGCTGGCTGTCCCTCGGACAAAGGTCTTCTATCTAGAACATACAAAGAATTAAAAAACATGTACCTGTCCAAATTCAAAGACCCAATCCAGAAACAGGCATCTGAGATGAATACACACTTCTCAGATAAAGAAATACAAATGTCAAATAAATATATGAGAAAATATTCTACATAGTGAAATGCAAATAAAAACAACATTGAGATTTCATCTCACCCCAGTAAGATTGGCCAGCATTAAGAAATAATCCAATAACAAATGCTGGCGAGGCTGTGGAGAAATAGGAACTCTTTGGCACTGCTGGTGGGCATGCAGACTGGTGAAACCACTATGGAGATCAGTTTGGAGATTGCTCAGCAAACTAGGTCTATAGATCCCATTCAACCCAGCTATTCCCCTTCTGGGTATTTTCCCAGAAGATCTGAAATCATCATATCACCATGATATATGTGCACCCATGTTTATAGCAGCACAATTTCTAATAGCTAAATTGTGGAAGCAACCCAAGTGTCCATCCACAGAAGACTGGATTAAAAAATTGTGGCATTTTTACATAACGGAACATTATTCAGCTATAAAGAAAGACAAACTTGAGGCTTTTATAGGCAAATGGTCACAATTAGAGACCATACTCATAAGTGAAATAAATCAGATGTGCATGTGCAAACAGCATATTGTACCATTAGTGTAAGAACCTGAAAGTAGAAATATAAATTAGAAAGTATTGAAGGAAACTGCTAAAGAGTAAAGAGCAATTGGGATGAGGGGAAAGAGAAAAGGAAGAAAGGGATAGCTGTTTATGTATATATGTATATACAGGATGGCTAACATGGTTGGACTATTGTCTTATGTCACCTTATTGTAAGGAACAGTCAATGATTAATTCTTTAATCAATCTTGTACGTCTATATGCATTTTCCTGAACAAACACTTTTTCCAAATACATTCACCGGAAGAAAGATAACCTCTTCAATAAAACATGCTAGAAAAACTGGATTCCACATGCCAAAGACTAAAATTAGACCCATGTTTCGCACTACGCATGAAACTAAAACCAAAATTGAGTAAAAATCTAAATATTAAAATAGAAACACTAAATCTTGTGGAAGGGAAAATAGGTAGTACACTTGAAGACATAAGTGTAGACAAAGATTTTATGAACAAAAGCTTTATCGCTTAGGAAATATTACAAAGAATCAACAACTGGGATCTTGTCTTACTAAAAAGCTTTTTGCACAGCAAAAGAAATCACCACCAGAGTGAAGAGACAACCCACAGAGTGGAAGAAATTTGCCAGCTCTTCCTCAGACAAAGAACTAATATCTAGAATGTATAAAGTACTGAGAAAATCAGACCCATCAAATTTAAAGACCCAGTTCAAACATGGGCATTTGAGATGAACATACACGTCTCAGAGGAAGAGTAAAAATGACAAACAAGTATGTGAAAAAATGTTCCACATCGTTGGTCACTGGAGAGATGCAAATTAAGACAGGACTGAGAATCCATCTCACTCCAGCAAGCACGGCTATTATCAAGAAATAAACCAATAATAAATGCTGGCAAGGCTGTGGTGAAAAAAGAACACTTCTCCACTGCTCATGGTAGTGTAAACAAATGCACCCACTATGGAAATCATTGTGGAGATTCCTCAAAAAACTGAAACTGGAGGTTTCATTTGACACAGCCAATCCCTTTTTGGTATGTTCCCAAAAGAGTTAAAAGTATTGTGCCACGGCAATACATGTACACCCATGATTATAGTGGCACAATTTGTAATAGCCAAACCTTGGATGTAGCTTAAATGCCCATGAATCTATGCATGGACAAAAAGATATATTTTTTAAATATGCAACACAGTACTTCTCAGCTATAAAGAAAGATAAAGTTGAAACATCTCTAGGTAAATGTATGCATCTTGAGGCCATGATCTGAATTGAAATGAATCAGACATATGTGTAAATATCATATTGTTTCTGTGATGTGAAACTAAAAATGTAAATAAGGACCAAAATATATAATAGACATTGTGAAATAGGAAGAAAATATTCAAATGAGAAGGGGAATGAGGTAGAGGGGAAAGAAAAGGAAGAGAAAAAAAACAAAAAAAGCATAAAATGGAAACAAAGCTTTTGTAAATAGTAGGGAAAGAAGGGTTGAAGGGAGGGGAGGGGCAGGAGAAAAATGAAGAATCAAGATATATCATGTACGGGTACAAATTCCCTATGTTGAATGTGATCATTAGATATACAATACCAAGAAACTTAACTAAAATACAAAAACATAAGAATTCAAATGTAATCATGAAAACAAAAAGGCAAATGTTCCTAAATACCCCAAAAGGAAAAAAAAACACGTTTATATGTATGGATACACATAAATTTATATTTCTACTTAAAAAGAATATTTAAAGTATACATGCAAAGTATATATCCACGTACATATGTATATCTACATAAATAAGGAGCATATAACTCATAAAGAAGGATAAGGTACAAAGAAAATACATATAATCATAAAATATGATAGAATTGAAGTGTGATTTATAAAAGATAAAAATCAAGGAATAAATTCACTTGTAGCAAACAAATGCACCTATAACAAGAGCACAGCAGTAATTCTAATGTCACACAAAGAATTCAATACCCCAAGGCAGTAGATGTGAGGAAAGATACATTTTAATGGTAAAGGCTGCAGTCCTCAATGAATCTTTAGCTCCCATGAATATTTAAATATAAAACTGCAATCCTATTTTTCAAACCAAGCTATGGGTAGTATAAGAGGACATAGCTAGAAACACACTAACACTAGGAGACTTTAATATCCCTCTGTCAGTATAAAACAAATCAAGTAGATAGAAAATAACCAACAAGCTGATTGAAATGGTATAATAAAAATGTACAGCATGTTTAAGTTTTTCAAATTTATCACAGTGAAAAACACATTACCGTGAATCTCCCTCAAAATATTTACCCTCCCTTTGCACACACTTTTCCACTGTCTCTTTTAAAGCAGCTTACATTTACATTTATGCTTCAAATACATTTATCTCATCATTACATTTATAGCAAATTCTATTAAATAAAGGCAGGGTGTGTCCTCATCCACTTTAGTCACCAAATCTAATACTGGCTGACTTCTGGCTTTTCCCCAAAATCAAAATGACCATGATAGATCAACATTCTGAATCAGTTCAGGATCTTGAGGAAGCCAGGAAAGTGTCACTAAAGACACTCAGGAAAGAGGACTTCTAGCACTGCTGCAGAAAGTGACAAGTCTGATGACATAAGTGTGTTGAAATGAGGGGAAGTATTTCTGAGGGGAATTTATAGCCATGTAGCTTTTAGTGTAATTCACTTAAAAAATTAAACTTCCCTATATTTTTGATGATAATTCATACATCAAATCTCTATGACAATAATAAGAAATCTATATTCTGCTCACATGCCACATCTACAGTATGGTATAATCCACTAAAATGGATCAAATATGAATAAAGAAAGTATCAGTAACTTCCATAAATATAAATAATGTTACAATGAACATGGACCCAATGAATTAAAACTTGAATTTACTGCAAAAACACAACTGACAAGAAAATAAGACTCTCCCACATGGACTTTCCTAACATTTCTTAATAATAATTCCTGCATGAAGAGGAAAATGTGAAGTGTAATTACAGAATTTCTCAGGTGACAATAAAAACACTACATACCAGGATCTCTGGTAGGAACTGAGAGCTGTGATCAAATGAAAATTTATTGCACTAAGCAGATTTATCAATAAAAACAAAAGAAGACAAATGAGTGAACAAATAAACTCCAAACTGAAAATGCTATAAGAAAGAAGAGCAAAAGAAATAGAAGTAGGGCACAAAAGTGCTACCAAAATAATCAAGTTCTGTTTTTGAAGCAGACGATGAATATTCTTGGTGGTGTCAGGAAATAGCAGCATCTATTCTGCAAGGACAACCTGGTTCTCTAACAATTTCCCTTCATGTAATTGGCCCTCTGCTCCAATGACAATGGTCTCAGCAACATTCTCTTTTAATAGCATTTCTGGCTCTTCGCTTCTTCTAATAAGGCTTTTCAGAGGTGGTGCTGTTACTGCCCAGAGAAGTAGCAATTTTTCAAGTCAAAGAAGGTATGAGTGATGATCTATTTGAGGCTATTAGCAATTAACTGAACTATCATACAGTGGCTTTCAGACAAAAGCCTTCTCCCCTCTGCTGTTATAGCTTCCACTTGTTTTGTAAGATAGCAACGAGTCAGAATGGACCTTTTCATATGCTGGTGGAATTGTCTAGCATTGAAATTATAGCCAGATCAAAGCTATCCAAGCATTGTTGTAAATTAGAGGAGGCGGGCACACTGTCAAATACACATCCGATTGCACAGAGCTACACCTGGCTCGTGCAGCACAAGGGATTCATTGTGCCCAAAGATTTAGTCTGGTCCTGCTGTGAAGGAGAAAATCCATATTTGAAAATGGTCATAAAGATGCACCATTCTTAGCTCACTTGGCCTCAGTATAATTCAAAGGAAGAGAAATTGGGGAGGGAAGGTGAGAGAAAGGGAAAAGGAAAGAAAGGATTCTCTCTGTTACAGTAATTCCTCATAGTGTAAAAAATCACATTTCTTCCCATTTTACATTTTAGGAAGTTGGCCTTTTGAGATTGATCTTTAGGTCCTGAAGCTAATAGGTGAATGAAGCACAGTATAAATTCATGTTTTCCTAAGAACAAAGCAAAATATTTATATTTACCTTTGTGTTCCTCTGTCCCTCTCATTCCTGTCTTTCACTCCATAGAATTTCCTGGCTGCTTGGGGGCAGGGAGAAGCATGCTGCTTAAGCAGGAGGGATGGAGTGGGGAGCCAAAGCCCCTGGTCTCCCTAACATTCTAACGGGGGAGAGCGAGATGTGTGTGCACAGCCAAGAAAAACACTGGTTATGATGTATGATAGGAAGGTAATTAAAGCAGGTAGGTAAGAGAGAGTGATGGGTGATTAATCAGGGTTTACTAGAGAAACAGATATAACACAAGATATACAAATGTATAAGAAATTACAAATTTGGCTTACAGTGGTCAACTACAGGGTTAGATGAGGAGGCGTGCAGAGGGTGTCTGCACATTGGAGACTGAAGAGCCCAGGCCTGGGGCCTGGAGCTCACTGCAATGTCCGTGCAAGTCCGCATCAAAGGGCTGATGGGTTTGCGATGGAATGCTGATGAGTCTACGACAAAGGCTGCAGAGCCAACACCAGAAGGCTGAAGAGTCCTAGGTGGAAGCCAAACAGCCTGCACCAGAAGCCAGGAGATGGCCAAGCTGAAGGCGAAGATGGGAGCTACTCCGAAGAACCAGCAGCCAGTCCTTCCTCAGTTCCCTTTTTATGTAGTCTATCCACTCTGAGGGGTTAGGGTGGTCCTCTACACCCACACCCTCTGCATGCCCTCCTCTTGCACAGGTTTAGGATGAATACAAAGTAACCACCCTGGCTCCCTTCTGAGTCACATAGTTAACCTTCTAAACTTCTCAAATTAACACAATAAAAAACATCCCAGAAGGGTAATAAGGGCATGTCTTTTTTACCTCAAGATGCAAAACTGCTGAGTCACTTAGCCAAACCTCCCCAAGTTGACACAATGTATCAACCATAACACTGGGTGATCTCTGTAGACTGGTAGGGTGGCCAGGCAGATTGGTCTGAGGAGGGGACAGTATTTTGGGACACACTCTTCCAAGGGAGGAGCTTGTGTGTGAAAATTCTGGGATGCTGGCAGCAAGGAGAGAGGTTTGAATATGGGCCAGAGAGGATGCAAGAACAGGTTTGTGTGTGATTTTGGAGACTTCAGTGAAGGTTGGGGGCTCTATTTGGAGACTAGTAAGAAATCTGTAACGATTTTGAGCAGGAGGTTGAAAGAGCCTACTTTAAATCTATATCAAAGGAGCAGGAGACCACAGCAACAGGGCACTTTTTAAATCTCCCCCACCCCCATTATCTCTACCCAAATTTGTCACCTAGGACCACAAAGAAAAAACCCTGCAGATGGTATCTTTAGCTAAATGATCGCAAAACCTGGGCATAGCTTGTTAGGTTCCAAATTGCAAAAAAGGCCAAAACTGCACATGGATGTAGATAGATCCGAGCAGGACTGGTACAAGTCCTGCCTCTTAAATTATTCTCTAAAACAGTCAGACAAATTATCTGACTGTAAAAATTAAAAAAAAAATTATCCCCATTCCATCTCTCCTGCTAGAGAGAATCTATTGACTTTGTAAAAGTAGCTTGTGTAACCTTTATTTTAGAGACCAGATATTGCTGAGCCAGATACACAGCTTGGCGGCAGGTGGATGTCAGAATCAGAGGCTTTGCCTCTCAGTGTGGTGTTTGTGTCTGGGTCCCATCTTTACAGCCCAACTCTTGTCACCATTGGTACCAAGACTTGCACTGACATCTCTGTACAAAAAAAGGAAGTGAGGGCAAAGGCTGGTTGGAGGTGCTGGCAGGAGAAGGAAATTGAAGTGGAAAAGAAAAGAGAAGAAAATTAACTGAAGAACTGGACATGGTAGTGCAGGCTGTAGTCCCAGCAGTTGGAAAGCTGAGGCAAGAGAATCATCGCAAGTTCACAGCTAGCCTGGGCCATGTAGTGAGTTTAAGGCCAGCTTGAACTCCATAGAGACAAACAAACAGTCAAGTTCATTCAATGGGAATTATATAGCATAGTACCAAGTTTGTTTTATAGGTATATATATCTATCTAATCATCACAGCTACTCAGGTAGCTGTCACCTCGAATGTACAGGGGGAGAAAAGCTAAGCTCAAGAGAGGTTAACTTGTGAAGCCAGAGGCAGGAGCTACAAATCAGATGTTCATTGTTTCCCTGTGCCCATTACACTGTGACGTTTTTTGACCTTTCCTATGAGTAACACATTAGCCTTGTGTGTTTTTCTCTAATTTATGCTTAGTCTAGCACAGAAATTCTCAAACCAGGAAATTAAGTATGAAGCAAAACAAATAGCTGAAGGATCAGCTTGAAAATTTGAATTAAGATAATACATGTTAGGGCAGGATTTATAGAAATGAAACCTAAAAAATGTTGAAATCATACACTAGTAATTATTCTTTTCAATATTTATAATAATTTGATCAGTTTTAGAATTTTTGTTGAGATCCTGAATTAACTGGCATTAACTCTATTAACTTACAAAAATAATCAATATATTTCCCATATTCAAGAGCATATACCTCTGTTTGTTTTGGTTCTTTCAATAAATTTCATAGTTTATATCTTTCTGAAGATTCTTTTTGAGAACTTCCTGGGAATGGTAGTTCCTGCTTCGATCCTGATCCCACCAGCAAGGAACCCCTGGGCAGCCCTGTGGGCTCGTTTATCATTTTATGGAAATCCTATGCCTATGTTCTGTTTGATCTCCAAGTCTCTTTTTTCAGATTAATTTTGGTATCAGGTTGTATGTCCCTTCCTTTCTTCCAATTACCTGTGTTCTTAATTGATTTCCTCTGAGAGGCTCCCATGTGAGTACTTTCTTATTCAGCTATATCAAATTAACTTGCAGATTCTTTTTGAAATGTTTTTCTAACTTTTAAATATATTATTGCCACCCTGATCGGGTTTTCTTAAAACTCTTATTCTACTTGCCTGGAATACAAAAGATTCATTTTTATATTCTCAAACTGTAACCATATTTGTTATGTGATTCTTGGAGTTTTGGAGGAGGTATTGAAGTGCAAATATGATATAACCTGCAGTTGATGAGAATTTTGTCTGTCACTAGATATGCCTCTGACCTGGCTATTTTCATGCAGGTTTAGCTGGAAATGTATGAGTAACCTTACATGAGTGTATTGGGAGGGTTTATTCCCTGCTTCTGGACTCCAAGCCAATTCTGTTACATTTAAAAATATGATTAGTAGGATATAAGATTAACATTTTAAGTGTATTTTATTACTCCATATTGATTTGATAATATATTAGGTTTCAATTTGGCATTTTATACACACCTATGTTTTTATTACATTCATGGCCCCATTCCCATTCCTTATTCCTCCTCCCACTTACTCACTTTCCTCTTGTCTAATAATAATCCCCCTTCTACATTCATGTCATCTATTACTTTTTTGGAGTCCTCGTGTGTGTGTGAATGTGTGTGTGTGTGTGTGTGTGAATGTGTGTGTGTGTGTGTGTGTGTGTGTGTGTGTGTTCTTTATCCACCCATATATCTGTGAGTACGAGGGTGGTTCCATATCTCAGCTATCATAAAGTGTGTTACAATGAACATGGTATGCGGGCATCTCTTTTATGCTGACTTTAACTCCTTTAAAGTACATTTTGAGGAATAGTATAGCTAGGTCATATAGTGGTTCTATGTTTAG
Organism: Dinomys branickii; assembly: GCA_004027595.1. Classification (NCBI taxonomy): domain Eukaryota; kingdom Metazoa; phylum Chordata; class Mammalia; order Rodentia; family Dinomyidae; genus Dinomys; species Dinomys branickii. Next base: position 106,485 of record PVLD010002127.1, read on the forward strand.
CCTTTTGAGGGACTTCCATAACGACTGCACTAATTTACATTCACAACTTTTCCTCATATTCTTGCCAGAATTTACTTATTTATTGATTTAGTTAATTCTCTATTCTTGGTGGTAGCCACTCTGACTGGAGTGAGATGGAAGCTCAACATAGTTTTGATTTTCATTTCCTTAGTAACTAAAGCTGTTGGAACACTTTTCCATGTACTGACTGGCCATTTGTTGTTTTCTTTTGAGTAATGTCTGTTTAATTCATTTGCCCGTTTATTTATTGGGCTCTTTTTTGATATTGAATTCTTATCCTTTATGTAATCTACATATTAATACTTTGCCTGAAGAGTAGGTGGCGAACATTTGCTCCCATAGTGTAGGTTGTCCCTTCAATCTGTTGGTTGTTTGCTTTGCTGTACAGAAGCTTTTTAAGTTAAAGTAGTCCCATTTGTTGCTCTTGCTATGATTTTCTGTGCTGATGGAGTTTTTACCTGTGACTTCAAGTAGTTCCCCAGTGTTGTGTTCCAGCAATTTCAAAGTCTCAGATCCTTGATCTATTGCAAATTGATTTTGTTTTACAGGGTGAGATACAGTGATTTAGTTTCCATCATCTACATATGTATATGCTGTTTTCCCAGCATCATTAATTAAAGAAGTTGTTTTGTCTCCTGAATATGGTTTTGACTCCTTTAGCAAGAGTTAGATGGTTAGGGCTGGGGATATAGCTCAGTGGAATAAGCGCTTGCCTAGCAAGTGCAGGGTCCTGAGTTCGATCCCCAGTACCGCAAAAAAAAAAAAAAAAAAGAGTTAGATGGCTGTAGTGTGCGCGTTTTCTTCTGTGTCCTCTGTTTTAGTCCATTGGTCTGGAAGTCTATTGTGATGCTAGCACATTGTTGCTTTTGTTACTATGGCTTTATAGTATATTTTGGAGTCAGCTAATGTAATGCACTCAGCCTTACTCTTGGTTATTTGGATTGTTTTGGCTTTTCTGGTTGTTTGTGTTTCCATATGAATTGTAAACTTATTTTTTTCTAGTTCCATGAAGAATGTCACTGAAATCTTGATAAAATCGCATTGAATTTCTAGGTTGCTGTGATTAAATGGCCATTTCAACAATATCAATCCTACTGATCCACAAACATGGGAGGTCTTTTCATCTTTAAGTGTCTTCTTCAATTTCTTCCTTCTGTGTTCTGTAATTTTTATTTCACCTCCTTGGACAGGTTGATTCCTAGATATTTTGTTTTTTTCTGAGACTGTTATGAATGGAACTGTTTTCCCGACTTCTACTAACTCAGTAGTGGTATATAGAAAGCTATTAATTTCTTAATGTTGATTTTGTTCCACGCTACTTTGCTGAGTTTGTTTATCAGATTCAAGTTTTTGGTGGAGTCTTTAGGGTCTTCTCAGTATAACATCTGATCATCTGCAAAAAGGTAATTTCCATTTTTCCTTTCCTATTTGTATCCCTTTAATTTCTTTCTTTTGCCTAAACCCCTTGTTATTCTTAACTTTTCTTATGTTATGTATTATGTTATTAATTTGTGTACACTGAATCACCCTTAAATACTTGGAATAAGACCAATTTGATCATGGTGTATGATCTCTTAAATGTGTTATTGAATTTGGTTTGCAAGTATTTTATTAAGGATTTTTGCATCTGTATTGATTAAGAATATTGGTCTACAGTTCTTTTTGTTGTTGTTGTGTCCTTGTCATTTTTTGGTGTCAGGATGACCTTTGTCTCAGATAATGATTTTGCAAGTGTTCCTTCCCTTTATATTTCATGAAATGATGTGAAGATAATTAGTTTTAGTTTTTCTTTAAGGATTTGGTAAAATTCAGCAATAATCTGTTTTGTCCTGGTTTTTTTATGAGATGTTATTCCTATGATATTTCAACCTCCCTGCTTGTTATTTATCTGTTCACAGTTTTTATATCCTTTTGGTTCAATTTTGGTACATCGTATGTGTCTAGAAATTTATCCATTTCCATTTGCTACTTCAATCTATTGGAATATAGGCTGCAAGAATTCTCTCTAATGATTCTTGGATTTCAGGTATGTCTGCTGTAATGTCGCCTTATCACCTTTAGGTGCACTGATTTGAGTCTTCTCTCTCTAGTTAGTTTATCTAAGGGCTTATCCTTCTTATCATTCTTTGTTTTTTCTATTGGGTCTGGCTTTGGTTTGTTCCTGTTTTCTACAAACATGAGATGCATCATTAGGTTAGTTACTGCAAATCTCTGATTTTTTGATGCAGGCTTTCATGGCTATAAATTTCCCTCTTAAACATGCCTTTGCTGTCTGTACTGCAGATTCTGATATAGTCAATAAAGACTTTCTTAATAGTTTAGGGAGTTTTTTTTTTTTTGCTACTTGTATTACCAAATAGTTGTCTGTCCAAATGATGAGAAATTTCTAGATTTTCTGCTATTCCATCATTCCTATATTTATGGAAAGCAGTTGGCTGAGTCATATAGAATGAACTACTTAAATGTTAAAGCAAGCTGTAACTATGTTACTTGTAACATTCTTTAATAGATTAAAGAACTACAGCTTTGTCTCTTTCTTGGACAGGATTTAGAATCAATTTTATGTGTATCTTTAAATGAATTTGAAGCACTTCATCTATTTTCATGTAGAATACTTCATAACAAATCATTTTTGGAGAAGGGTAAATAGTCACTTAAAAACCTTGGAAATTGAGCATTTTTTCAATGCAGTTTTTTAAAAATTCACTTTTTAAAAATTCACTTTTGAAATTTTGATTATTGCATTCAATTTTTTAAATAGACATGATTATTATACACATTTCTGGGGTTTCAGGGAGATAGTTACATGCATAGAATGTGTAATGGTCAAAGCAGATTAATTAGTGCTTTTATCTTCTTAAATATTTATTATTTCTTTGCCCTTCTTAATGTAGTAGAACACTTTCCAATGCTTGAGAGTGTTTTAATTCCTTTCTCAGGTTTTTACTTCCCCATGTTTTTCATTTCATTCAATATTTGCAATCTGCTTTCCTAGGAAATGATCCATTTGTGACAATTATATCAATATATTACCAAAACATTAATTATTACAAATTCATAAGCACTTTCAACTGCTTCCTAATAACTTACTAAATTTCTCATGGTTGTAAGTTAGGCCAAGTTTCTCTTCATAACATCACATAATTCATTGTAATTGTTTTATTTGTGCATTTTTTCTCATGTAAATTTGCATGAATTTTGTCAATAAGGTGGTTGTTCACTTTTAGTGAATCACCCTTTGATTTTAAATTCTGATTTTATATTTAAGATAGATTTGTTCTCATGTTAATTTTCCTTCTTCCACTTTCTTTAGATTTCACCTTGAATTTTTCTATTTTCAGTAAAATTACTGTTATGGTTTGTGCCTGGATGTTCCCCCAAAACCTCATGTAGTCATGGGGTGGGCTTCTAGAGTTTATGATTGATCCATGATCCAAAGCTGGGATTATGTGTGTGAGTGCTACACCTGACCCTGGGGTGGATAGTTTGCATATGTAAGGGAGAGAAAGAGGCTGCTTGCTGCCATTCTTCCTTTTTGTTCTTGTTGCTTTTGCTGTTTTCCCTCAGCCATGAACTATTGCCCTCTGCCCTGTGCCACTCTGCCTTGGAGCCAGTCAAGTATGGACTGAAACCTCCACAAACTGTAAACTAAATAAAACTTTCCTTCATTTTGGGCATGAGCTATTTTGTCTCATCAATGAGAGAAAAGTAACCAAGACAATTGCTAATGTGTCTGCCTTGTTTCTTTTAAAATAATAATGGAAATATGTTAAACTAGGAATTTAATTTGTTACTTTAAGTTGGCCACATCATATAATTTTTTGATATGGTTTGTTTTCACTACTTTTCTGTAGGATATGGTACTCAATATGGCATACTTTGTTACCATGAGCACAGGAGGAGGAAGCAGGGTCCTTTGCCATCAGACACCTGCAGCTTTTGAGGGCTTTTTAAGACTAGTCCATGTTTGCGGTATGTAATATTTACATTCTTATGTAGCATTGGTACAAGTCCACAGCACATTTTAATTCCTTTTCTCAACCCCTTTCCCTCTTCTCCCTTTCCCCTCTTTCCATCTCTTGATCCTTTGTTCCTTTTGACTTAGTTACTTTTCTCCTTGCTGAGACAAAATAACGGACACCTTACAGTTTGTAGAGGTTTCAGTTCATAGTCTGCTAGTTCCAAAGCATGGCAGCATGGCCAAGGGACGTCACAGAGGAGAAAGAGTCCGTGGCATGGTAGGCAGGAAGGCAGGGAACAGTCAGAGCAGTGAGCATGTCTTCCCCCTTTCCCTTTATAATCCACCCAGACCGTAAACCTATTGATTGATGCCATCAATGCCCAGGGCAGGGCTTCTATTATCCACCACCTTAATCCCAGTGTGACACCCTTAATCCCAATAGGACACCTTAATTCAGCCACTTTCAAAACTCCCCACCTATGACCACATTAGGCTTTGGGGGGACATCTATATATAAGTCACAACATCCTTGAAAAGGATCTATCTCTCTACCTCCTACTGTCTGTCTTTTATTTTGCTCTTTATTTTTAAAGTTTTATTTATAAATTTTCTTCTAAGAGAAACCATGTCATATATAAGCCTGTGTATCTGACTTAAGAACTATATCAAAGTTAATCATCTATCTCAATATCCAGCTAGATGTAAATTCTTACTAATGTCTCCAGCTTGCAAGCTTTACTCTATGGTTCATTCCACCTGTGTGTCTGTGACCTCCCACTCTAGCAGTAAGAAAGCTCATTCTGACCATCTGCCTCCTACTGATTCAGTTGTCAAGTTATGATAGATAGGAATAATGGCCTTGGAATTGTTAACCTGGATCCTGTGAAAAATCACCTTCATCAGCCAAAGTACAGTGCTTATGTGCAGGTTCCCTTGCCTTTACTCTTATAGACTGTTCTTTTCCAGGGTCACTTAATTCACAACCTTTCTCCCTACTCTCTCTGTGATACTTTTTCAAACATCTACAAGATAGATACAGCTGTTGTCACATTCTGCATTCCATCTTAGGATCTTCTGTCATCCTGAAAGATTTTTATTTTTATTATGGACATCAAAGTTCACTATTTGTGCTTCAGAAGGCCCTGGGTTCTGACAAGTAGTGTAGTACAGTAATTTTGTCACCGTACACTGTCTACTGTGCCTACCCCATTCACCCTTCCCCCTCCTTCCATAATTCTGGCAACAAACGATCTTTGCACTGTCACTATAGCTTTGCCTTTACCAAAATGTCTTAGAATTTGAGTCATGTAACGTTCAGATTTTAAATCTGACTTCTGTCATTTAGAAACATGCATTTAAGAATCATCTATGTTTTGTGGCTTGACAACTCATTTATTTTTAGTTGGTGAATAATATTCTACTGTATGAATGTTCTACAATTTGTTTATACATTCATCCATTGAAGTGCATCTTTGTTTTCTTCAGTCTTTGGTAATTATAAAAAAATCCTGGTATGTGTATGTATATATATATATATATATATATATATATATATATACAGATTTGTATACAGACATAAACTTTCAAATAGGTTGCATAAATACTTAGAAGTTCTATTACTGGATTTTATGATACAGCTATGTTTAACATTGTAAGGCACTGTCAAATTATCTTCCAAAATAGCTATACTATTTCATACCTTCACCAGCAATTAATGAGCAGTCTTCTTGCTCACAATTAGGATCAAGTTTGTATGTCAGGTTTTATCTTTTGCATTTTAACTCTTTTAATAGGTGTGTAGTGGTACCTGATTGCTATTTCTTTCATTTTTAAAATGGGATTAAAGTATTTATTTCTTCATAATTCTTTTTTCCTAAGATAGTCAATGAATTTGTCTTTTTTTTCTTTATAAGATCTGTGTATTCATTTACATTTTCAAATTCAGAGTTCTTCAGTTGTATATTTGGGTTCTTGTCTCTATTTTAATTGCTAGGATTTTTTTCTCCAAAAATAAATAATTATTCATTAGATTTGTATTAATTACCTCCGATTATTGCCATTTTAATCATTTTCTTTCTTTTTTGCCATTTCCCATGCATCATACAACAACATTTTAAATTTGACCTTCATATCCCTAATTCAAGATTATGAATTTCATTTTGTGTTTTACAGGACTCTTACAATTCAGATGTTAGATTTGCTCATCTAATTTCCTCATAGCATCCATTTTCCTTGGTGGTTCTCTTTTTATTTCTTCTTTTGTGTTATAATAACTTTATGATCCTACTTTTTAAAGCTTGGCTTATTCGTAACATCATTTTCTATGAAACAATTTCCCATCAGTCTTTTAAATAGTGAGGTAGAAGCTAAGGTGTACCACTAGTCAGGTTTTGTGGCCTGGCTTTCTCTTTATCTAATTAGTGATAAAAAATTTTTAAAACTTTTTCTCCTTTCCTGGAAAATGAAAAGTAATGAAGGAATGCACAAAATCCTTTAGGGCAGGGTAGATTATGTCATGTGTCTCCAGAAGGTAACACACCAGAGCATCAAGCAATATGTTCTACCTATTTTATCTGGCATGATTCTTCTAGAGTGTGTAGTTTTTGGTGCTGTCCGACATTGTTCTTCTAGAGTGTACAGTCTCTGGTGCTACTTGACTATGAAAAATTTTAGAGTGGCTTAGGGGCAAAGGCTCATACTTCATGGTAATAACTTCTAGCAGCACAGAAATGATGTCCTGGTCTTGGCTTTAAAAGGCCTGAGTTTCTTATCCATGAACAAAATGTTGGCTGAGAATGTTTATGCTCTTTATTTTTTAGACAAGGATATTTATGCTGATCTCTGTTTTATATTTTAATTCTCATACCTTTTATTTTTCAGTGTATGTTCGCAATACAGAACGATGGCGTTTACTTTGGGGAATTGGTGCGCTTGCGTAGCACGTTGATCAATATTCATCCCTTTACCTCCATCTTCTTTTCCTCCCACACTTCCCAAGTCCCTTCCTCAGCGCCAAAACTCTGCCTCCTAATTCTGCTTCATCTATTCTGTATTTTAACCTCTCATTTGTTTACATTTTGGGTTTATCATGTAGTATAAACCATACAATATTTAAACTTCTGTGTATGACTTACTTCACTTAACACGATGTCTTCAGTTCCGCCTATTTTTGCTTCCCACATTTTTAACTGGCAAAGGTGCTCCCCCGACTACAGCCAGACAGCATGATGACTGTCAGCCTTTAATTCAGATGTAGTTACAAAGTATCATCTTTTGGAGTCCCATAGCACCCCCTGGGGTACCCAGTGATGTTGAATTAACGAAAGCTAGCTACGTTCTCTCCTATAATGACCAAACTGTATTTCAATGAAATATAGGCTATTTCTTTACAACTTTATCTTATAAAGTAGAGAATGCTTGGAAAATACAGATGAAAAATGTAGGAAATCATAGAAGATAATAATCAGACTATGTCAATGCTCTTATCTAATAAGTTAAATTCATAATATATAATAAAATATGATATCTGAGACCCAGGCATCAATCCAGTTCTGTACAAACATTTGTGTGGTTTTTTCCAAAAATTGAGAAGTTTGAGATGCATGGGCAGAAATTGAAATTAATTGCGCTAAAAATAAATATAAATGAGAAATTATAAAATAGGATTTAAAACCAAAGATTGGAAATCTTTACATACCTCTCTGCTATCATTTATAGATATTACTAGACAATACAAAAGAATTTTAATCAATTTTTATAATTTCATAAAGTATAATTTCCTTGCAATAAAGTTCACCCATTTTAAGTGCCCCATGTGAAGACCTTGGGTAAATACATATAGTCGTACAACTAGCAGCAGTAACAAGTTAATAACATTTCCCTCACGCCAAAAATGTTCCCTGGCACCCTGTGGCTAGCAATTAAGGCCACTAGTGGTCATCTGCAATCCTTTGGTCTGCTTCCTAACACTCCACTGTTACCTGTTGTAGAATATCTGGAAAATGGAATCATACAGAGTATAAACTTATGTGCCTGGGTTCTTCCACTTCACATAACGTTTATTAGATTTATCTGCATTGTTAGTATCTCAGCTTATTCTTCTTTTATTGCTCAGTAACATTCTTTGTATGTATTGCTTGTGGTTTTTTGATCCATCCAGCATTTGATGAACATATGCGCCTTTCAGTTTGGAGATACTTGTGAACAATGCCGCTATGCACATTTCTATAAAATTGTCTAGCAGCTATAGATTCCCATATTACTTAGTCAGTGGAATAGTTGGATCATGTGGTAAGTTTAATTTTGACTTTTTAAGAAACTGAAAACAAGTTTGTCTCAGTGTTTGCACTATTTTAAATTCTCATTAACAATAGAAAAGGTTCCAGCAGACCAACAAGTTACCAACACTTGAGATTGCCAGTTTTAGTCAATTAGAGACCCTAACTGGGAGGAACACACTCAAAGGCAGAAGCATGTCATGCATCTCTTTGGGTTTGCTGGGATCCTTGGTCTCACATAAGCCTAAGTGGCTTATCAGTCAGCCAGGATCTGAAAGAACTCTTACACATTTCATCTGTTTTTCCATAGATCTCATGACTTGTTCCTAAAAATCTCTAAACTCTTTGGCTGCTCTGCAATCCACTCTAAGCTGAGCTTATCTTCTCTGTTCAGTAAAGCTGTGAGTTTCAGCAGTTTGTGAGTGGGAGGAGTAGGAACAGGGAACAGTCAGAAACAATTTTTCGCCAACTAAGCACTCATTCCTGAGTAAATCTTTTCAGAATTTTGCCTGCTTTTGGTCAATTCCTTGTGCACTTAAATTTTTAAAAATACTTTTTCTAGTTTAGATTATTTGGTGTCTAGGAAGACAATCTGTCCCTCCCCACTCCTCTACCATGCACCACTACCAGAACCGGCACCATGATTCCATGACTGTGATGTGAGAAAGAGTTCTGTACACACACACACACACACACACACACACACACACACACATGCAATGCATGTGTGCACACACCACAGAATGATGCTAATACTCTGTATCTGCCTTAGCCAGGCTGTGGGTGTTCTGACAAGATGTGGTCAAGGTTCTGGAACTCTAGGGACTGGAGTTTTCCTTGGAAGATCCCATGTTTCACAACACTTGGCCCAGGAAAAGAGTAAAAAAAGGTTAATCACAGCAAGAGTGTGTTTCATCCTGAGCTTGAGAGAAGAGTCAGGAAAGATACGAAGAATAAGGACAATGAATAACACAGTCGCCTGTGGATATATTACATGTTATTTTAAAGATAATGGTAGCCCATTATTCTCTGTCTTCAGTTATGAATGCAATAGAAAAGAAAATGGTCAAAAGTAAAATTAACAATAAAGTGAAAGTTCCTTTATTAAATATTTGAACAGGCCAGAGGGGAAAGTTGTAAAATTCTTCATTTCTTCAGTACATTAAAAGTAGAGAAAAAAAAACTTTTTGGATTGAAAGGTTGAGAAATACTTGATACTGAGGATTTACTGAGAAATACGTGGTACTATTTCCAGACATAAAAGACAATGGAGCGAGTGTAAATTGTACTAGGGTTTTGAGGGTGTGCATCAACAGTTACTTAAAACTGTCCCTAAGTACACAAGGTGACACTGTGATAGTTACTATAGCTATGCCCTAGATGAATGGTACAGTATTAAATTGATTAATGTATAATGCATTAAGCAACTGGATACTTTAGTTACTAAAAGACACAGAAGTGTTTTATAGAGGCAGAGTATGAGTTTGAAGAGGAAAATGTCCACTTTGTAAAAGCAAGTCTTAATATTACCATTGCTTATATTATTTGATGGTCTTAGCTGCTGTATTTCGTGCCTTCCATAAAATCAACTCTCCTACTTCTGAGATAAATTAGTCTCCAAGAAAAGCTTAAAAATGAGCAAATCACTGTGCACCCTGAATGTTTGCAGAAAAATAAATATTGCATGCAGTTCTGACAAGAAAAAGGCAAATCGTGTGTGTCACACAAAGCATCCTTGATGACAATGCAAACACATCTGAAGGAAACCATTGTAAATACACAGAATAATGACCTTCCCACTAATATTTTCACAAGTTGTTGCTACTTGAGGCTGAAATTTTATTATCTCATTTATGTATTCAGAGTTTTCACTTAGTTATATTACTAATGCATCTAATTCCAGATGCTTTTCTATCTTTTCCAGTGTTTTAACTGGATTTTTTTTATCCCAGTAATTCTGCCACAGTCCTCACTACAGATGGCTTTCAGAGGAGTTAAGTGAGATAATTAGTGTGTAACCGTATTCGTCATAAGCCCATCAGTAGCAAATATGGAACTCGCACCTAGGGAATTTTTAAAAAGTCAACTTCAATATTCTTTCCATCTTCCATGCTGATGAAATCTCTGGAGAAGATGTTTCTCCGGCAGTCAGAAAAATGGAGAGATTCAGAAACATAAGGGAGAGCTTATTGTTTTTCACAATTACCTTGTTTGATAGACAAAGATAGCCTAGCAAATAACCACCCACCGAAAGGTTACGGTTCTGATTAAATAGCCACAGTGAGGGACATCATTCAGGAGATTCGGTCTTTTAATTTGCCTCCACAGCGCTTCATCCATACTGACCTCATGCATCACCATCTAACTTGTGTTATAGACTTCTCTTGCACATTTTGTCTTTTAGTAAACTCTAAAGCACTACAGTCGGGATTTTTGTCGAGTTTAAGTACCATTTTCGCACGTGCTTACCTAAATGTGTGCAAACATATGTTGAATGAATTAATTACACAATCATACTCTTGTTTGTGTTTCTTTGATTTACTGACAATGGCTATCAAATGAGTGCAAAGTGCACGAGTACACCTTGGCATGTGTTAGTAAGTGGGAGGTATACAGATAAGCTGGGATGCTGTTGTGTTATAGAGGGGCAGATAACAGTTACACCAACATAGAGCATAGGTGAGCAAGACATTTGCGGTATCAGAGGAAACTGTACAACATCAGGGAGCTTACAAGAGGAAGTATAAAGTCTGTCCAGAAAAAGCATGAAAAGGCACTGATTAGATTTCACTTTTGATAAATATCCAAGAAGGAAACCCAGAACCACATAAATAGCAACAGTCACCTTGGGAGAAATTTTCAATTTGAACCTGTGTAAATCAGGACAGAGAGACTTCTTTATTGCCCAATATCTTAGTTGCTTTTCTCTCATTGCTGAGACAAAATACCTGACACCCAAAATTAAGGGAGGAAAGGTTTATTTCACTCACAGTTTGTGGAGATTTTAGTCCTTAATCAGCTGGCTCCAAGGTAGGGTGGCCTGGCATGGGATAACATTTCAAGGAGGCAGGAGACAGCAAAAGCAGCAAGAACAAAAGCCGGGAGAATAATCATCTTTTCCTCCTTATGGAAAGCATGCTACCCCTCACTCAGGGAGAGTGAAGCACTCACATAATCTCCATGTCCTCCTTTTGCACCGGATGAGGGTGTTTACAAGTAAGGACCCTGGCCTTCTGCTGAGTTAAACTTCTAAACTTCTCAAGCTGACACAATGTATCAATTATTACAATATATCCCTTGTCAACTTGGCAATAAGACACATTTCTTTAAACCAGTTTCCAGATACAAAGACATGCTTATTCTTATTTCACAATTTGAACATTATAACAAAAGTTAAACAATCCCTAACAACCAGTATTAAGCCTATCAACATTATAATATATTAGAACCATAACCTTTTGACTCTGGCTCTCCCACGATGCTTGCAGACCCCTTTATTCAAAAGGTATTTAGTCCCTTTGCAAGAGTTGCCAAAGTCCTAACAGTTACAGAATTGCTGAAAAGTCCAAGTCCCAAGTCTCCTCTAAGATGTAAGGCAAACTCTTAGCTGCAACCCCCTATACAAATGAAAAGTTAGATACTTCCAACATTCAAGGGCACAAAATAAACATTTTCAGTCCAAAAGTTACAAACAGGTGAATATAAAGGAATGGAACCAAAGCAAGACCAAAATCAAACAGGGCAAACATTAAGTCCTGTAGTTCCTTGTTTAGCATCTGAAGGAATCTGTGACAAGTTGTGAGCTCCAAAGGGTTTGTGTGACTCCACCCCTATTGTACTTGTGATGGTCACAGCTTCCACGGCTTCTCTCTTAGGCATGATTTGCTCTCTCCTTGCAGCATTTCTTAGCTGATCCACATTCCTAGCTTTTCCAAACTTCTGGGGTCCACTGCACTTTAGGCTTCTTACTCCTAGATTTACACACTGCCCTCTCAGGGGCATATTGCCTGGCCTCCCAGACTTCTTAAATTGAGGTGGAAACCCTATTAACCCTAATCTCCTGCATTCTGCATGTACCTAAAACCAACACTACATAGATGATGCCAAGGTCTGCTGCAGCTGGAGCAGTAGCCAGGCTTTCCTCTCTTGGCTGTTCTAAGGGTCTAGTGTCCAGATCACTCGGCACTCTGAATCCAATTCTGAGGAACAAATTTCCTGTGTTGCCACATTTCTGGCAACCTGATGTGGCTGCTGCATTCTGCGACATGATGCTCTGTGGCTTTCTCCTTAAGGCAAAGTCTTTCGCTTTTGCAGTTTTGAGGCTGCAAAGGGTGGAGACTTGCTGCTTCTTGTGATGCCCTTAGGCAATATTTTGTATTCTCCTGTTCCTTCTTAGCAATTGAGTTCTCCTTAGCTCTATCTTTGTAGTCCACAGCTTTACTGGAGCTTCCTATGCAGCCAAACCCACATTTTAAATCATCCTGCTGGGCTCTTTGCTCTTCATTCTCAACATAGATCTGGGTAAAATCTCCCAACAATAACAATGCCATGGATCCAACATTTTACTGCCTTGAGATTTCTCCCACCAGGTTAATTAGTCCACTGCCCTTAATTTCAATCTCAGGCAAGTATCTGGACATGAACAAAATGCAGACAAACTTTCTGCCAAGCTCTAACACACATCATCTGGAGTCTAAAAATCATCTGCAGTCTTTCCTCCCAGAAGAAACCTCCCAAGCCTGAGTTTTAATTGTTTTCTGCCCTTCTGAGCTCTGACCAGAATCTCCCATACAAAACAGCCTAAGGTTTTCCAGCTCTACTCTTTCAGGTGACATCTCCGAACCTTTGCAAATTCTTCCCACAAGCCGTTCCTAAAGGTCCTTGAACAACATGGTCAGACATAGTTACAGCAATGACCCCACTTGTCTGGTACCAAATTCTGTCTTAGTTACTTTTCTTTCCTTGCTGAGACAAAGTACCCAACACCCACAACTAAGGGAGGAAAGGTTTATTTGGCTCACAGTTTGTGAAGGTTTCAGTCTGTAATCAGCTGGCTCCAAGGCAGGGTGGCATGGCATGGGACAACACTTCAAGGAAGCAGAGGACAGCAAAAACAGCAAGTGCAAAAGGGGGAGAACAATCCTCTTTTCCCCCTTTATATTGTAAGCAGGTTACACACACACACACACACACACACACACACACACACACAGGGCAGGTATAGCACTCATACAGTCTCCATGCCCTCCTCTTACACAGGATGAGGATGTTTACAAGTAAGGACCTTGGTCCCTTGTTGAGTTAACCTTCTAAACTTCTCAAGGTGACACAATGTATCAGTAGTTATACCCAGGTAGGTGTGAGTCATCACTAGATTCTGTAGAGAATGAACCAGCACAAAGAGCAGTTGAGACCTGTCTCTCCTTTACCAAAGCAGTGAAGATCAACACAGTAGCTATGACTCCAGCCATGCTGAGCAAATACTGAAATGAATAACAACAAATTCAGAAGAACATTCTGGCTTCTGATGACAATCTAACAGAACTGTTATAAGTCTCTTAAGAAAAAAAAAGAGCCAACCAATTCTCATGCAGAACCTCACTTCTTTGTGGCCAACCAGTAGCCATGAGCGATAAAGCTGAGACTGGGAAAGGGTGACACAGGCAGTGGAAATACTTATTCCAAGATGTTTATCAGGATGTGAGCTGAATTTAGATAAGTTAGAGAAAGGAAGATGTAGACAGAGGGGAGAGAATGGCCCAGAACACCACTGGAGGTCTGAACATAAGAGACAGGAGTGATCAAAGCTCCTTAGGCTCAGGAATATTTAATGCATGATTGTAAGTAATTTGCATGTGATTTAGGCATGTACAGTAGTCCTCCTTTGCCATAAACTGTTAGTAAAATGCACTAAAATTAACCTGAGGTAAAAAATAATATGAGGAGCTAAGTGAAAGTTGGCAGAGAATGGAATTGAAGATATTATGCAAAAAAAGAAAGACAAATGGGAAAGATTTCTGTATAGGAAGAAACTAATGTTGGAAGTGCCTGGAGAAGAATGGATGTCCCAGAATTCCTTCCCTGAGCAAGGTGAAGAAATTCCTGCTATGCTCCTGTGATAATCAGAAAATTTTATTTAAATCTTCATGGGCAAAATGACCGGAAGCAGAGAATTGGGGTATCCAGAGGCTGATGTCTGGGCTAACAAGAAGCTCAATGAATATCAACTTTCCCCTTCACTAAGCAGTGTTTGCTGGAAGGAGCACAACGAGACATGAGGGATGTGATAGTGAACATCACATTGCTGATCTCGAGGGACTTTGAACCAAGCAGGTTATTCAGACAATTGCAGAAGAAAGTAAAAGAGAAAGAACTGTTTTTCAAAGAGGTTCCCTGGAAACATAATTTTCCTGTGTCTATTACTGACTGAAGGATGAACTGGGTGAGGAGTGAATAGAAGGTTAAGTTTCTTTCAACCAGGTCAGGTGGACTCTGGGATTGTGGGAGTATATATAGATTGGTCTTAACAATTCTTCCTCTTCTCGAGATTATGTATCATTCTGATACACAGGAAAATAAGTGCAAATTTCTTGGAATGTGCCTTGCTAGCCTCTGCCTGCCTAAGTCCAGGCAGGTGGACCTGTAGATGGGCTCATGGGCCCAGATGAGAGTCTGAGTCTGTGTGTGAATGTGTGCGTGTCTATAAATGTGTGTGAGGGTTTGCATGTACATTATTTCGGGTAGCATTAAGTATGGAAATATATAAAAACAGGAGAGCCTAGAATTTTCCAATAATTATTATATGTACCAGGTATTATGCTAAGTCCCTTGAGAATATTAGGCCCCCAACTTCCTTGTCTGTGATTCACATAAAACTCTTTATGATGAGCTCTTGCATCTATAAATTCACAGGGAATATTATTTAATATTGCTGTGTACCTAGGATTTTGCTTCAGGATACTCTTTCCCTCTTTGGGTTTATCACACTATACGGTAAGGATAACTAGTATTTATTACCTTGTGCTCACTGCCTGGGGCTTGTAGTACTAAACCTCACTGTAACTCTGAGGTCACCACCACTCATCTTGGTTTTCACAGATGAGCTTGGGCTCCTCCACTGCTTCTAGAACAAGGTTAAATGGTCATTACACCTGACCTCATACTGGTGACCAAGGACATGTGGATTTGGAAGGACTGTTCATGCCATGAATTAAGGGACAAAATGATATTTCCAAAACTGCCCTGAAAAAAAGCATTGATTATTTCCAGGACAACAAAAGGATGTGAGTGATGTTTCCTTAACCTTTCCATAGTGTTCTTTCATGCCACAAACATTGAGTCTTCAGAGTCAAAATTTCAGGTGGTCTTGAAAATGATGACAAAATTCAGGCTGTGTAACAGTGTCTCCTCTTTTCCCAGTGATATGTTCATTCTGGAGAATCCTGGGTGGCTCGTTTCATGCTGGAGTATATACTGAGAAGCTCAGCTCCCAAGTTACCTTTGGCTAGATTAACCCTTGTCAATAACCTCATTGCTTATAAAGATTTCTGTTTAAAACATATGCACAAAACAAAATAGTCTGAGGTAGCACTATCTTTTCTCTTTTAAAGTAAACTCATATTTTCAGGAATTCATCCAGTTCTTCAAAACTGGCCCTATACATACATTCATGTGTGTGTCCTTTCCATGAGGCAGCCTGTGTAGAAAGGCTATTTATTACCCAAGCCATCTCCAAAGATGCAGTCCACCAAGAAAATGAGCACCAGGTCTGGCCCCAGGAAGTAATCAGGTGATAGCTAAGATCTAGTTTCACATATTTAGAGAAGGGTTACCTAATTGGAAATTTTTCTGGTTTCTGTACAGGAATTTTTTTTTAGTCTCCATTCACATTAAGTTCTACAGCAAATGATATTTAAGCAAAGGGGCTTCTGGGCCAGAGAATGAGTCAACACTGATTTCAAAGTTCTTTTCATGGATATTTTTATTCCCTTGGGCTAAGTGCATTCGCAGAGAAAAGAAACTGAGAGCTGAACATAAGGGTGACTCATGCCATTTCTGGGACAGTACTGAAGTTCTGCTGATGGGGACAGTGGGTGCTGCCACTGGAAAGCCTGCTTCGGTGATGAAGGTGGAGCACTGTAAGCTTCATGATCAACTTCAGTGTTTCAAACCTTCTCTTTGCGCAGGGAAAGAATTACAGAAGTGAGAACAATTACACACAAAGAACTCAGAAATTCTAATCAATGTCTCGTAACATGATTTTGCAAAGCCTGGTAAGCACCAACACCTTTCAATTCATTGTGTCCAGCATGGGTCTAGTCTATGGGTTTATATCATGAACCACTGTCAATGCCTGATGCACATCACACCTGTGGGCAAGTGGAAGGACATGCGGAAGGACAAGTGGCATGTGGGATAGCAGCAGCTTTTGAACAAGAACACAAGATTTCTCCATGCAGTGACATTGTCACATGACTATAGATGCAGTGTTCACTAAACCTGCAGCTTGTCTGCTACCTGTATTTTCCCATCTCCATCGCCTAGTGACAGGTTCCCTGTTGTATTCCAGCAAAAGAAAGCCAGTGGGACAACGTGCTGTGTGACAGGTCCAAGGCACAAGTTAGCTCCTTGTATTGGCCAGCATTCCTGTTGCTGGATACAACACCTGACACCCAGAACTAAAAGGAAAAGAGGTTTAATTTGGCTCATGTTTTAAGGGGATTCAGTCCATGGTCTACAGCTCTAAGGCAAGAACATCATGGTAGAAAGGATTATTGGAGGAAAGACACTTGATTCATGGCAGCCAGGAACCAGAGAAAGGGAGAGAACCACCAAAATAGAAGTGGTGGGGTCCAAATGTAGACCCCAAGGCTACAGCTCCCTGATTCACCCAGACACACTAAAAAATGTGCACCACCAATCTGTTTGGTGACTTCCAAGTCAATAAAGTAGAGCCCCTGGTAGTATGGAGAACCCTGAGATTTTGTGCTTTAGTCTCTCATTCCAGTAGCATTTCTTTGTAAATAGCTCTGGCTCTAATGATTTCACAGGCAGATGAACCTGTATCTCTCTAACTCCTAAGTCCCAAGGCTTGTTCTAAAGCAAGCCTTCATTGGTTTCCTGTCCTAGCAATTGAAAGACAGCTTACTGATATTATGACCTCAGAGAAATTATTTAAGCTATCATATATTTATTTTTATCCTCTAGGGGATTAAAGTACACATCTCCCAGGGTTATTTAACATTAAATTAGATAATACATAGGCAACACCTCATATAGAGTAAGTGCTTAGTAAGAAACAGCTATTTTATTGTTATTATAAATGCTGGTAAGAGGGAACCTTGAAAAATACCTAAAGTCTCTATTCCAATTCAATACATTGACATAATCCAATTCATACTTTTGTTTCATGTGTATTTGATAAAAATAAATGCATCACAGGGAGTGAACGTCTCTGGATGAGCCAATAATGGTTCTGAGGCTAAAATACCTGATCTGAGGACCAGACCTTGAAATTAGGAACCAATCTGACATACTGTCCCCAGGTGTGCAGCTGCTGGAGACCCCATAACAAACCTCAACTAAGAGCCATGAGAAATCATCCCAGAGTAATATATGAGGCCAAGCTTTGTGTTCCATGGAAGAGGTTTGGTTAGGCTATTCAACCAGGCACATGCTATAAGGTGGCGGGGTTAATTTATTTTAATGAAGAGGCCAAAGTGGCATGACCCATCATTTAGTAAAGTGTTGGTGATAAACCAATTCCCTCCAAGAACCTAGGGGCTAATACTAATGCAGCTAAATGTGGAATCACTGACATGTCACATTTGGATACATGGTTGAGATTCTTTGATGATGTTGCAAAACACTGCATCCTATGACTCTCCCCAGCTTTTATGGTGTTTGAGGAGCTCTGCCTAATGGAGAAGTGAATCCCAGCCAGGAGCAAGGCTAGCACCATTCATGTCTGGCACCATCCCATACCCTCCCCATGGGTCCACTCATCCAATCCTCAATGTTCCTCAATGTTGCTACCTACTTTTCATGCCCATTTTATGGATAAAGAAACAGGAACACGAAGAAGGTAAGAAACTTTTGTAAAACCATAGGGCTGATGAAATCCAGACTCAAAACCTAGGCAATGCGGTCTCGTTCATGTCATTGGCTCCTACACAGACCCACCCACCACAACTACTTCTATATCAGTAATGCTCCATGACCAGAGCCATTGATTGAGTTGGCAATGTGCTGGGCTCTTGCTAAATGCCTCAAACACATTGTCTTAATTTGCTCATAACAGGTAAGATCTGTTATTATTTCCATCTTATCAGTGCAGGTCAGAGGCTAAAGAGGGATGAGCGGAAACCAAAGTTCTCATGTGTCACCTAACTGGGCCCTGGTCAGAAGACAGAAGTCAGCACCAAGGACAATTATTGAGCCTCCTGCTGGAGAGTGAGAGGGAGTTACACTGGCAAAAGTTGGAGTGTGGTAAGAAAGGCCTCCAGCACGTGCCAAGGTCCTGTGTGGTTTCTGTTGAAACCTAAGGAAGTAGGCAGAGTTGCAGTGGAGAGAGAGTGGGCGGAAGTGGACTGCAGAAATGGAGTTTAATTTGCTTCTTAGACCAGAGGAAACCATGAAAACATTTTCAACCAGAAAATGACACAGGAACAAAAGGTAAATAGGGAGGTGAGAGATCAATCTGGGTGCAGTTGCAGGGTCCAGTGAAGGGTGCTCCAAGTCAGGGCTGGGGACAGAGGCTGGCAGGAATATGCAGGGAAGTGGGTAGGCGGCAGAGCTATGAGCTGATACACAGATTGCGGATACAAAGGTGGGCAGAACGGCTGGAGTTGTTGAGGGTGAGCAAGGTGCACTGGGGAACATGCTAGACTTGTGCTATTTGTCCACCCAATTCCTTTGAGCTAAAAAACATCAGTTTACTTCCTGTTCCAACTTTGAAAGCAAGAAGCAAGTGATGCATGGGATCTAGGTTCTGCACTTCACAGTGACTTCGGTGGCAACTCCATATCTGGGCCATTGAATGAAGTCTAGATTCACCCTGTGTCTCTTCTTCTTCCATCCTTTCCCCCACTTCATCAGCTTATACGGAGTGCAACACTCACAGTCCTGGCTCCTCATTCTAGGCTTTGATGGTCTGCGACAACTGACATAGTCCCAAGGATCCAAGGGCAATTTGCTTTTCTTTCTAAAATTATGTTTGTACCTTTTCTAAGTGTGGCAGAAGTTTATTTTATGAAGCAACTTGGTGTTTAAATTGAGCTTCATTTTTCCATCTGAGGGGGCCTTGTCTGCATAGAAAATGTTTCTATGCTTTAGAAGTCAGGGATACAAGAAGAAACAAATGCAAATAGGATTTCCTGAGGAAAATTCAGATTTCTGGTTATTTGCCCTGAAGATACAGACAGGAGCTCAAATGCAACAGAAACCGGTAAAACATAGAAGAAGAAGCTCCTTGGAATTCACCTGTAATTTACTCTGTGGCTGTCCCTGTGCTACCTGCCCTGCACCAGGCACCTGGCAATCAGGGTGAGTGCACTGGGCCCCATACGTCCTGTGCAATGCACAGTCCTGAGGCAGAGCACAGTTTGTCATGACTCATCCAGCCTATCTAGGTGATAAGGTCAAGGGAACTGAGCTTGGATTTGGGAACGGAAAGCAAGTCCAGACTTAGGTTCCCTCTCAAAAATCATTCAGATCAGAGTCTCAAACAGAATGAAATTTTGGCTGAGTTGGAGTTTAGGCTCAAAAGATATTTTGAATTCTGATTCAATAGGCATAAAAAACAAATTTTTTTCCAGCTCAAACTGTTTTCCTATTTTTAAGGTATCTGAAGCAACTGAGGTGAGGGACAGGTGTTTGGGTCTCTTCGGTGGCTCTCAGACAAGGCGGGGTAATGCAGATGTCTGGAAGAGGAGGATGGAATCGAAGCCAGCGCAGGGCTTCTCAGCCTGGTGTTCTCTCCATGGGCCCAGGAGGCAGTGCAGAACACTGGCCAAATTAGCTGGCAGAAATCCTCAGACCTGGCAGAGGAATTTTAAAAGGCAGAAAAGATTTTTAATCAGGAGTCAGAGCCCTGAGGGAGAGCAAGTGCTATTCAATAGACTGTTGGCTGGAACAATGCTGCGCCACAGACCATTCGGGTAATTGGGACTCGCCTGTGATTTTTATTGTCTCCACTCCTGGGACCTCCAGAGCGTGCACGAAGGCCCCTGCCAGGGTGAGTGCAACGCCTTGCCTCAGAGAGTGGTGTGTTTGCCAGGAACAGCCTGGAGGTCCAGTGTGGCTGCATGCTGACCCCGCGGGTCCTGCAGATCAGTGTTTTCAGGACTTGCATGGTATTTAAAATCCAGGTAATTTAGTGAAAACATGATTTTCCCTGAAGAACCAGGAGGCCTGGGCTTCTGCTGTGAGCATCCACATGGCCCTGCCAGCTGGAGCTGAGGGCGGGCGTGGGTCTCTGCTGACAGCAGGCAAGGGCTCAGGTCTCCTGCACCTGGTGTGGGTGTTTTTGCTTATGTTTTAAGACAACAGTCTCTGTCTCCTCATCTGTATAAAAACAGCACACTGCACAGCTGAGGGCCACATATCTTTTTCCTCTCTGTATGTGTGTATTTTCTCTATTTACATTCTGTGCTTTGTTGTCTCTGTTGTAGCATTTAACACTGTTTCTCTTAATGGAGAAAGAGCTTAGCCTGAAACTTGCTCCCACTGTATTAAAGATGCCAAGGAACAGCAGCCTTTCATAAAGGAAAACCTGATTGTTTCTTAAATATAGTTTTCCCGGAAAATGGGTTGTGCCTTCTTAATACCTCTGTTATCTTTCTTTTAATGTGAGATGGCAGTGTAATGGGGAAGAGAAAATAGTCACCATTGTTTTGGTATTATTAAGCTCTCAAAAGTAGATCTTATTTTTCTTACTTTCTTGAGGTAGCTCTGCAGGGAAGCCTACTTGCACCCAACACGCTTGGGTCACAGAGTAAATTTGGGAAGTGTCACAGTCTATCTGGCCACACACCCCCACCTCTGAAATGGTGTAATGCAGTGTTATGCAGGGTGATTCTCAGAATTAAATGAGAATATTGCATAAGGCTCATAGAACATAGTAACTGCTTAATAAGCAACCCCTATTTTCAATTAGGATCAAAGGATTTGATATTTTAGGTCCGGGTTTTAATTAAGATTTTTTTGCCCTTAAAACATACATCGCCTGATGTATGTTGGAGCAAGCGCTGGCAAAGCACTGGCTGGAGAATATTTCAGGTTTTTTAGGCTACAGGATCATAGCCCCAACAGGTCCTCTCTGCCACCGTGGCTCCAGAGCAGCCAGAGCTAGCTCCCAAGTGAACCGACACACCATGCTCCAATCAAACTCTGTTCATGAATGCTGACAATTAAATTGTGTGTAATTTCACATGTCAGAAAATATTGTTCTTTTGATTTTTTTAGAAATCATTTTAAATGTAATACATATTGTAAGTTTGTAAGCAGTATTCAATCAGAGGACAGGCTAGGGCTGACCACCGAGCCTTACCTTAACTCCTGTGTTAGGGCCTTCATGTGAACATCCTATGGTGTGGAGAGAGAATTTATTGAAGGGTTGGTAGTTGAACAATCAGAAGAGTCCAAAGTTAACATTTATGTTAGCTGAGCATAAACAGACTATCCCAGAAACCAGTTCTGGCAGAGCAAATCCTCTTGCTGTCTGGCTGAGCCCAGCCCATCTGGAAAGACAGACCCATCTGGAAGGTGACATGATGGGACAGCGTGACTGGTGCCAACAAGCAGGAAGATCATAATGAAGCCCCTCACTTCCCGTGATGCCAGAGAGCTGCCATGTGAGGGGCTGTACTTGTCAGACTGACACAAATATATCTCATTGACAGCTTTTTTGATTGCGAATGTATAAATCATTAGTCTTTTGGGTTTTATTATTGTTATTGTTTTCACTGTTGTTTAGTCTGACTTGGCATTTCCAAGGCCAGTCCACTTGGACACCTGTGTAAGAGTGTTTTTATGAACCCATGAGGAGGTTAAGGGCCAGGCCTACAGCACTAGTTAGGGCAGAAAGGCAACTCTGAGTTGAAAGGGCCTTGCTGTGTGGATATTCAAGCTCCCATGGCCCACACTCCATAGGCGAGCTGAGCTACCCATTCTCTGTCAGATTTCCAGCCCTTTCCCAAAGAAGGGGCCCTGAGTTACTGTAAGTAATCAGGGAACATATTTGGTGCTCAATTAGTGTCAGCAAGTTTGATGATCCTGCCTATGATTCCTAAGACAGTTGATAGTGTACCTTTGGGTCTTAACTGTGTGCATTAATAGGCCTCATTCTTACTTTAACATTCCTAGTATTTACCAAACATTCATTTGACATGGGTTGTAGGGATAAAGAAAATTATACTACACTGCCTCTAATTTTTTTTTAATTTAGTGATACTCTGAAGTAAATTTCCACTTACAGTCAAGGTCACCTTATAAAGAAAAGGAAAGAGGATCCCAAATGTATTGGCCACTTGCTGTTTTTCAGCATCATTAGGGTGAATATAGGTTGTCAAAGATATCTCCAGTTTCACAGGATCTCTTCTCACCTGGGCCTCCTCTCTGAGGGGATCCACAGGCCACAGGAGGGAGAGGAAACAAGGGTCTGTACCTTCATAGCCAACCTACCCAGGCACCTGTTACTTTCCAGAGCCCTGTCCTACTTGAGATTGTGAACCAGGGTGAGCTCGCCAGGATCTGAGGCACTGAGATAGATGTGTGTAGCCAAAAGCCGAGAAGGGACAGGATCAAATTCTTCCCCAGGGAGAATCTAGGAAGTAAGACAAATTGCACCTTGAGAAGAAGACAATGGGTCAGGGCCTAACACTGGAGGCACAGCAGGCAAAGAAGAATTTAAATAAGACTAAGATCAGAAATCAGAGTAGATGGTTGCTTGCTGTTAGCAAATCTGATATCCAAACCAATGTGGTTATTACTGTTACAATCTGTGGGTTCTGCTGACAGCGGGCTGAGCGTCTTAGGGCAGATTTGAATGCCAGAGCTTGGGACAAGAATTCAGTTATCCTCCCTACCCTGTGGGAAATGCCAGGAGCAGCTCTCTTAGGAAAGCCAGAGGCAGCTTTAAAAGAGAACCAAGGTGATTCTTGGACACAAATGAGAACAGCCAGAGGAAAGAACCCAAAGGAGGCAAAGCCAGACTGGAAGAGGGTCATGGAGCCCAGGGTCAGGAACAGGACTTGGGAACATAGGCAGAGGTCAACAGCAAAGCATTAAGAAGCCACGATGGAGAAGGGAGAGACAAAGTAGTGTCTGTGACCTACTTTAGGGATTGGAATGTAGGGCTGATTTGCAGTGTCACAGCAGAGAGCATAAAGGTAAGCTTCAAGAGCCAAGGAAGATGCATGGTGATGCTTCTCAGTTCTGTGGCGCATTCCCATAATTCCAGGCCCGTGGAAGGCTGAGGCAAGAGGATCGTAAATTCAAGCCCATCCCAGGAAAACTAGGGAATTAGCAAGACCTCCTCCCAAGGTAAGAATTAAAAAGGGCTGGAGCTTAGTGTCAGGGCCTAGGTTCAACCCTCATTACCCCTCCACACACACAAACACACACGCACAACCACACCGTGTTCTCAGTGAAGCAAAGGCTGAGATGAACAGATTGAGGCAGGAAGGTAGGGTGTGGCTAAAACAGCTGGGAAAGTAGGTGTGGCCTATTAATCTTAGGACAAATGGCAGAGCCGTTCTCAAAGCTCTGCAAGTGGACTTTTCTCAAGATCTCCAGCAGGTTTAGAATACCTGGATATAACACCAGCGTGGAAAACATGAGGACAAGCTGTTACTGTTGAGTGTTAGCTATTGTGTCTCTTAACAACTGCCCACCCTGTGCAGGAGGACTGTTATGGTTGATACATTGTGTCAACTTGGCGAGTCTACAGGTTTGGGTAAGTAACTCAGCAGTTGTAGATCTTGGGGTGAAAAGGACATGCCCTTACCCTTCTGGGATGTTGTTTATTGTGTTAATTTGGGAAGTTTAAAAGGTTAACTATGTGATTCAGCAGGAAGCCAGGGTGCTTACTTTGCATACATCCTGAGCCTGTGGAAGAGGAGGGCATGGAGACTGTATGAGAGCTACATGCCCCGAGTGGGGGCAGACTGTTTACAAGGTAAAGGAGAAAAAGAGGCTGCTTGCAGCCATTCTTCCCTTTTGCTGGTTGGTTTTGCTGTGCTCTGCTGCCCTGAACAGTTTGCCCTCTGCCAGGTGCCACTCTGCATCTGAAGCAGCCAGGTATGGACTGAAACCTCCACAAACTGTAAGCTAAATAAACCTTTCTTTCCTTCATTTTAGGTGTTGGGTGTTTTGTCTCAGCAACGAAAGAAAAGTAACCAAGACAGTTCACTACCCACCACTGAAAGAAAACAAAAAAGAAAGAAAGCCTGGACTTGACTTGATTTGGTATGGATTTTGTCCCTTTTTCCTGGTCTGACTTCAGACAGTTTGGGCCTTCATTTGCTGACCTGCAGAAGGGATGACTCTTCGTGCAATTGTTCTGAGGTTTAAAATTGATGACATGGGAATGCCCAGGGCAGAGCACTGCAGCTAGGAGTTTAGTTATCAGTAGTTTCATAAGCCAAGTGCAGTCTGTGCTCCTGATAAAGGCATGTTCTAATGTCTGTCCTTTGCAGCTATAGCACTTTTGTTTGTCACTGATAGGACCAGTTGGTGGATTATCTCTGGGACACACCAATGACTGAGATGCAGTGCCTCCAGCCTGCTCAGAGGCAGCCGCCGGCTGCTTCTTCGTCTGCTGGCAGCCTGGTCACTGCAACTTTGCTTCCAGAAAAGGCCTTAGAATTGCTCCTCTTGGTTCATTTTCCCTTCATCCTCAATAGCAATGATTCTAATCCTAATATAATGGCCACTGTGGTTTGGCTTTAGTGAGTATTTTGCATGTGTTATAGTATTTAAACCTAGTAGTGTGCCTGCCATGGATGTATGATTAACCCTCATTTCTCAGATGAGAAAACTGAAGTGCAGAGAGCTTAAGGAAGTTTCTCAAATTCCCACAGCTTGTATCAAACAGCTGTCACACAGCCCTTTGTGCCCCCAAGAGAACCTCACTGGGCAGAACCTTCGAGAACAGTGGTTATGGGCAATATTCCTGTGAAACACATGCCTCTTCCTCCTTTCACTGAAGACAGTGGTGAGAATGGAAATTAAAGCTACAATTGAAATTAAAATGAGATGGATGAGGACAATATTATAAAGCTGCATAAAAACAAGATATTTTGTAGCCAAAAATAAGGTGGTGTTTAAATTCCAGAGGAAGGACATTTCCTACACAAGCCCAGCCAGACTTGCCATGTGGGGCTCTGATTCTGGAGCCCCCTTTGCTCTGCCAGGACACAGACAGGAACACCTGCATAGCTGCTTTCTTAACAGTCTTGATGAAGCAATCAAATGTCAGCACAAGGTCATTACACCGTTGAGCTTGCTTAGAGTACCTGGCTGGAGGCCTTTAGTTCCAAGTACAGCCTGATTGTCTTAAAAGAAAAATGTATCCCATATCTAACCATGATATTCGATCCTCCAAGGGCAGGCAATTTACCTAGAGGCAAAAAGACCCAGGAAGAGGCCGCTGGAGGCTTCTGGAAGTGATAAACTTCTCTGGACTTCTGGAAGAGACAGGAAAAAACAAGTTCTCTTTCTTCAGAGTCCCAGCCTCACTGTGACCCCCGTAACTCCTCCAGAAACTTCATCTCAGCCCCCACCAAGCGTATCACCACTCTCTCACGTTGACTCCTTAACCCCTGCCTTCCTTGCCTTTCAGTAGTACACACAGATTACCCAGGGTCCCCGGGCCTGTTAGAAGTCAGACTCTTATTATCTTTCAGTGTCTGGCTATTCTTCCTTTTAAATATTACTACAATTCCCAGCTCGTTTTCTTTTTCCATCTACATTGTACTTTCCCTCTGTGAGGCCCCAGCATGCCATGCAGGCCTATCCAGAGCTTCCTTGTTGCCTCCTTCTCCGAGTCAGACTCCGTCCTGTCAGACTTCTGCACGGTCCCCATCTGCAGTGTTTCCCTGGGTCCCCAGCAGGTATGGGACAGATATCAGTTGCCTTAAACTGGCCCTCAGTTCTGCTTGTGATCCTGCCTCTGCTCTCTGATCCTCTGTACTCCAGCAATACTGCCTTTACACCATAATCTTCTCTTTCCCCAAGGTCCAACCTTCATGAGTCTTTCACCTCCTAAGTCTCCACCCCATGGATTGAACTCAGGGCTTTCACACTGAACAACAACTCTATCCTTTTTTATTTATTATTATTATTTTTTGGGCCAGTCTTGCTAAGTTTCTAGTTGCCCAAGATGGGTTTGAACTTCTGATCTTCCTCCCTCAGCCTCCCAGTATGTCAAGATGGCACATGCACCACCATATCTACCTGAGTTTTTACTTTGATAACTTCCTTCTCTGAATGTACCTGGCTGACACTGTCTTTTTTTTTTAATCACAAGAAAGTGAAATATTAGGTTCTCTCTGAATCCTTCATTGACATAGGGTCCCCTTGTACACATATACCATGATTCTCAGTCCTTTCTCTCTGGGAAGGGCACTGTCCCTGCTGAATCTTCTAGATTCCCAGTAGGACAGGCCACATTTGAACCTGAGCTATGGAGCCCGCCTCTGTGTGGACAGCCTCCCCCAGCACCCACCCTCCCTGGCTTCCCTCTCCTTTCCACAGGTCAGGCACACTCTCACCTTCCATCTCAACCCCCTTAGCATTCTGAGAGACTTCGGTGTCTGCCAGCACTCTGTGTTCTTCATTCCTTTATTTCCTGTTACAAAGAACCTTCCATCACTTCCTTTAGTGTCCCAATCCCAGGGTTAGAGGCTGGCTATCATCATGTGAACCAAGCCACTCCTCCAGTGACAAATGTCTGACCTTACTTCTTCCCACAGCCTGGCAGATGGTGCAGCTTTCCCCAACACTGTCAGCATAGGTCTCCAGACGGCATGCAGCTCAGGAGCTACAAAATGCCATGGGCTATGACAAGACAATACTAGAACTTCTATTTACTTTCCAGCTCATGTCCTGGCATTTTTTATCTTGTCCATGACTGGTAGAATAACCATTAGCACAGGTGTATACACATGAACAAGCTCATAAGCTCTGCGGCAGACTCTGAGTTCCGATCCTGTGCTAGTTAGTTAATGTGTAACTGTGACAAGTTCATTGACTGCTCCCTGCCTAGCATCCTCACTGTAAAACTGTACAGTAAACACTTCTCCTTCTTAGGGTTGATAGGAAGGTCAGGAAGCCTAAATGTAGCACAGAACTGGCACTTAGAAAGTGCACAGCAGTGTTAATGAGGAAACATATGCACACAGAATGGTGTTCATAGCCCCCAAATCTTTTAACCTAATGGGAGGTTTCATTTTAAATCTGGAAGTGAGGGTGAAGTCAACTTCCAGGATGACTTGGATGAAATGGCTTTCTTTAAATTGGGTAAAGTAATAAAATAAGAATCCCCAACTGCTGCTTTCTGTTAGTTGGTTAAAGACTCCGCAGTGAAGTTGGTGAAAAGTGGAGGAGACATGATCAGAAGAGGCAACCATTAAAGCCGGAGGGAAATGTTTATAGCAAGCTCTGTGTGCAGCTAAATAGAGGACCAGATGTGGTCACAAATTGCTCCATGTTTGAAAAATTCTCCTGCAGAATTCTGGCCAGGAAACACTAATTGACATCTTCTTGAAAACATAGGTGGCTGGCATCGAGCCACCTCCCTTCCTCGTGTTATCACGTAGCGATATCCCTGCTCTTGAGCCAAATAATAATAGGCTGGCCACGTTTCAGTACAAATTTGGAAATGTTCAAAGAACACTGTGATTGTAATTACCCATGATCATCCCAGCTTTTGTCCTGGCTTCTGTGATTTACTTTATGGCCAGAAAATGAAAAATAAATGTGTTATCTTTAGCCATATGTAAATCCAGGAACTCCCCACTGTGCTCCAATTAAAACTTGTCCTGGAAATAAGGACAAGAGTCAGGCTAGGCACAAGGTGACAATGAACTCTCTGCCATGGATTCAGCCTTAGTTTCCACAAAGGAAAGGGAAAGGACTCTAGATATACTCCCATGCCCAAGCAGGATGCTTAAGCCCAAGGAAATGGCTCAGAGCTGAAATGGGAGGCATTCCCAAATCCTAGTTGTCTGAATAGGCTACTCTTTGCTACAGTAACAAAAGTTGATCAAATCTCAATGAGGTAAAAGAAGACATTGTCTACTTCTGTCTTGGTTACTTTTCTCTTGTTGCTGAGACAAAATACCTGCCACCCAGAATTAAAGGGAGAAAAGGTTTATTTAGTTCAATTTGTGGAAGTTTCAGTCCATACTCAGCTGGCTCCAAGGCAGAGTGGCACATGGCAGAGGGAGAATACAACAAAGCACAGAGAGCAAAAGGGAGGAATGGCAGCAAGCAGCCTCTTTCCCTCCTTTACATTGTATGCAAACTATCCATCCCAGGGCGGGTGTAGCACTCACGCCCATAATCCTGGCTTTGGGTCATGCATCAATCATAAACTTTAGAAGCCCGCCCCATGACTGCACGAGGCTATGGGGAGACATCCAGACACAAACCATAACAACTTCCTTTACATGTGACATAGTGAAAGCAGGTTGACAATGGTGCTCAGCTTAAGAACCCCGGCTCATGAAGCGTGCATTTCAGAATATCCTCTCTGAGTACCCCCTGAGAAGATGAGCACTTCTCAGACCAGCCTTTACATTCTTTTGCCCAGAAGTGATGTGTGTCATATCCAGTCACACCCCTATGTTCAGAAATATAGGAATCCTCGAACCCAGAGGTGAAGGAAAAGTGGATGTTGGTGGAAATTATTCATGGGTACCTGTGTAAGTCCGCTTTTCATCCCTGTGACAGAGGACCTGAGAAATCAGCTACTACAGAGGAAAGATCTATTTTGGCTCAGAATTTCAGATGTTTCGGTCCACGGTCAGTTCCATTATTTCCGGGCCTATCATGATGCAGAAACACCATACAGGGAGAACATGGAGGAGGATAACTGCTCCCCTGATGGTGACCAGAAGCCCAGCTGGGCGGGGGACGAGATATACCCTTCAAAGAGCCTATTTCCTGGAACAAGGCTTCACCTCCTGAAGTTTCTACCCTCCCCAATAATTCTATCAGATTACAAGCCATCAGTGGATTAATCTATGAATGATCCAAACACATCCCCAAAACCTCACCTCTAATACTGTGACACCAAGGATCAAGCCTTGAATCTATGAGCTTGGGGAGACACTGTCAGTCCAAACCGTAATGGCACCACCACATGGAGCATGAAACTTACTTTCCTGGAACAGACCTCTGGCAGCATCCAGGGGAGGAAAGGACTAGGAGGCCAGCCAAGGGAGGAGGAGCAGCCTGGCTGTGGAGCAGAAAGCTGCCATACTGAGTCAAGCGCAGGCACACGGGTGCCATGGTGGATTGGGGCCGGCGTCTGCCCCACACAGAGTCTGTGCCCACGCACAGGCAGGGACATAGAGCCCACAGCCTGGATGTGAGCATGCAGTACAAGTTTCTAAGAGAGATCTCAAAGCACTGAGGGAGGGAGGCAGCAGTGATGAAGACAAAGGTAGTTGAGGTTTTGATTGACTTTTAAGAATGAGGGGCTGGGGATATAGCTCAGTGGAATAAGTGCTTGCCTAGCAAGCACAGGGTCCTGAGTTCGATCCCCAGTACCAAAAAAAAAAAAAAAAAAAAAAAAGAATGAATGCTGCTGTGGATTGCTGACTCAGGGTCAGTGTAGTGCACTTTAGTGGCCAACAGGAAGGGGAGCGCAGACAGAGGAGAGGGAGGTGGACAGAGGTTAGAAAATGTGGAAGTCTCACAGGTAAGCATAGAGAAGGCACATTTTCTTTTCTTATTTATTTCTTTAGCTCTTTTCAGAGAGGGTCTTGCTATGTAGCTCAGTCTGTACTCAAATTCACTCTGTATTCCATACCAGCCTTGAACTCACAGTGATCCTCCTGCCTCAGCCTCCAGAGTGCTGGAATGATAGGCATGCTTGACTACACCTGGTACCAGTTTTATTTTAAGGGAAATAAGGAGCTAAATGACATGAAACTAATTTACGCTTTTAAAACTCTCACTGCTACTTGAAGAATGAATTGGGTGATGATGCTGTAAAAGAAGCAGAGAAGGCTGTTCTGATTTGTGATGGATGGTCAGGTGCAAGGTATTAGTGACTTACTCTTAGGGAAATGTGGAAGGCTGAATCAGGAGGATGTGCTCTTACAATGGGCTAAGGAGAAGAGAGAGATCAAGGATGAGCCCAAAGTTTCTAGCTTGTATAACCAGAGAAATAGTGGTGTCATTTACTGAAATAGGGACAGAAAAGTAGAGATAAAGAAACATTAAATTTTGAACATATGAAGTATGTGATGTTCATGCTAAACTCAGCAAGGGCAGCAAGCGGACAAATGAATATGTGAAAACAATGCTTCACGAGGTAAATAAAAGTGGAAGTCAAAAGCAGAGCAGCAGTAGTACCTTCCTACAGAGTTCCGTTCGTTTATTCATGTAACATATGTTTGCTGCATGGTAACAGTGTGCTGGACACCTTGCCTTCAAACAGCTTCATGTTCACTCTGTAATCCTCAGGAGCACCCCTTTGAGGTACAGTTTTGTCATCCCCACTTTATCAATGGGAAACTGAGGCACAAGTCATTTTTACCCAGCCAATGATAAATGGTAGAACTGGGGTGTAAACATCAGCAGTGGGGCTCTGGAGCACACACCCTTGTGGCCACCACTGAAACTCATGATCTCAGTCACACTGTTCTGTCCCCAGCATGAGACAAGGGCAACATGAGAGAGGGGAGCAAGGAGGGTGGTCGTGTGCTGCTGTTAGGCCACTGAGAGCCACATGAGGCCCACAGCTGGGCACCCTGGGTAGAACAGCCCTCAACCCCTAGCACAGAGCAGCTACACCTTCTGTGTGTTCAGGACAGGGTGCAGACCCCTCTTGCTAAGGCAGCAAGCCCAAGAGTCTGCTCACCCCAGAGGATGAAGCAGGAAACCTGCTCCACACTCAGCCCCTGGGAAGGCAGCACAAGGCCTGTGTCCTCTCAAGGCAGCATTTGAACCCCAGCCCAATGTCCTCTGCCTGGGATACTGGGGAAGTCATTTAGCATATTGACACAGGGGTTTGGCTGTAAAATGTGCACAATGAAAGTACTATGCACATAGCTCTGTGGTGAGATTGCAAGTGGTGACCCTATCAGAAGAATCCAGGCCTCTCAGAAATCCCAAGGCAGTGTCCAGGGGGCCTCGTGCTCCATTGTACGGAGAAGCGAAGGGGCCCCAGAGCAGGTGTGTTCAGAAGGCTCTCACTCACCTGTGGTGTGGAGGACCATCCCTGGGCTCTACACACTCCCCCGCTCCATTGACCAGCTATGAAGCGCATTCCCACCTGTCTTCCCAGGGTGCTTTGCGGAGTTTCCAGTATTTATTTTTGCCCTAATCACATTGAGTCTAACCAACATCCAATTCCAATCCATAATCACTACAGAGAAAAACATCTACTGAACCAGATGCCTCTGTATCTCCAGCGCTATACAGTCAGGGTGGACACTTGCTGATCCCGAGGCAGGGATGGCAGCCAAAGATTTAATCTTGGCAATGTGAGCCTCATACATGAGCTCCTGAACTACCTGATTATAGGAATTCTCCTTCAAAGCCTATTGGTCCCCTGAAGGGACCGTGTCAAGCACAACCATGGAGGGAATTTAGGACAACTTGCTCTCAAGGGGCTCAATTATTTCTAAATATATTTTCAAATCAATGAGACTTTCTTAAAGCATTTATCACCATAGCAACTAAGCTGGCAAGGTTGGTGGGAGCTTTCCCTTCTGCCAGCTGTAAAATATGCTTGTTGCTCGCAAGTCTCTAGCAAAAGAAGAAAAAAAGTGCCACGTTGTATAAGGCAATGAATAATTTCACGATGGCTAAAGATGTACAACTTTATTCAGAAACTTAAATTATAAATAATAAAAATTATTTTATTAGATATCATTATGTCTTCAATGCGGTTATCTCTTAAGTGAAAAGATTCTCTTGAAATATCAATATCTATCTGCAACCATACATTCTGGCGAATGTGGTATCTCAAACTCTGGCTTCAAAAAACAAATAGTAAGAACCACAAAGAACACTGTGGCATGGAGAACAAAGCCCAAGGCTCTAGTTTTGTTTTTGATGTCAGCTATCATCGGGTACTGGTACTGCTGGTCCCTTTCCCATCTGATGCAATGATTCTGAGTTCTAGTACTCACTTAAAATAAATAAGGTAAATATTGAATTTTTAAGCTTCTTTATAGACTTTTAAAATAACTTTCTCTGCTTTCACAGATGCACTTGAGTCATTCATTCCCTGATGTCTTAGGACGTGAATCAGTTGTTCAGACTCCAGGTTGCATGCTGGTCTCTACTGTCCTTAAGTAGGCCAAAGCTTCTATGGGCAACCTGACCCTGCAGGTTGACCTCCACAAAGTATTTCTGAGCAACTTTGCATTTGTGGACACTTAATATTGTTTATTTCAATCCTTACATCCTTATGTGTTAGGAACTTGATTCTTATGATCAAGTGTGGAAAGGGAAAGTTGAATCCACTTGCCACATCCTTCCACCAGCAAATAATGAGGCTGGATTTTAACCCACATCTTCTTGTTTCAGAGTTTGGGTTTATCAGGCTCTGGGGACACCACTGGGGGTAATGACACCATGTACTGGAAAGGAGAAGGGGAGATTCAAGATCTAGGCTTTTGGTTCTAACACTGTACCCTAGATGTCCAACCTCAAGGGAGCCAATCCTGCCCTTGAGTTCAAGTTCCTGGTTCATAGAGTGGGCAGGCTAGGATGAAGCAGATAAGACAGGCAGAGTTGGATGGAGAGAGTTTCAGTTTGCTGGCGGCTGTGGGAAATGGGGAGACAGGGCAGGGAGTCAGAGGAGTCACCTGTGGAAGAGCAGCCCCTGCCCTTAGGGAACAATGACAAACTGGAGTAACATGGGTTAGGCAAGGCATCCAGCCCTGCACTTACAGCTGGAAACAGAAACCAGACACCCAAATAGAGCACACCAGCCAAGGGCTGTCTGGTGGCCAAAGCAGGGGTACTTTGGCAGTAGCAGGCTGATCCAACTTCCTCTGTATTTCTGTCTCTGCAGGCGAATTTGATGCTACCAAGCTGTTTTAACACTGTTTTTCATGGGGTTCCATTTCTAGATTTTCACATACCACATTGATGGAGAAATTATATTTTCCTTGAAAATATACAAATCCCTTTTATTTCTGTCCACCCTAAAGAAATAACGCCAAGGAAAGGAAGAAAACACACACAGCCTCTCTCACCCCACATTTTCTAGTAGGTTTCCATCCAGCCTGAATAATTGTATCCAAGTGATCAGCTGGGCTCTGGCTCCTTAATTTTTGAACTTGAAGAGAAGATATTGATTACATTTGTAGGCTATCATCCTTCAGAATACAAGTGAAGGAGGAAATCTCTGCATTAAGAGGAGAAATGCAGGCCTGGAGTGAGCTAGGGTGGGTCCAGTCCTGACTGCCTTGCTTACTAACTGTGTTACCTTACAATATTACTTACTTATGTTCTTTTTGATTCCTTTCCTCAAAGAAAGAAGAAACAGAAATAATAGTTACTGATTTCTAAAGAATAAGTGCAGAGCTAAAGGAAAGGAAAAAGCAAGGCATCGAAGTTGAGACATTGGGATCAGGCTGGTTAGGAAGGCTGAGGACATGGTAAAGTTGCAGGACCAGTATTTGGAGCGTGGGTGTTCAGAAGTCAGCTACCATTACTGGTGGTTGATGACCAGCTGCCGAGGTACTGGCAATCCTGATGTTGGAACTCTCCTCACTCTGACCCTCCACCAAGATAAAAGGGGAGAAAAGGAAACAAGAAGACCTCAGACTCTGAGAGATGTAAAGACCTATAAAACAATTGCCCCTGAAGCCAGAGGGATACAGGCACAATTCTTTAAATGATCATAATGCTTAACTTTGTATTCTGGGGGCTAAAAGGTGGAGAAGCCACAGGAAACCTTCCCATTCTTCTTCATGATCTCCCTTTGCTTACCCAGGAGGATCCCAGCTATGATGCTTTTACAGTTCTGCTCATGGTATCCGTGTAAAGACCTAGCCTCCAAACCCAGGAAGAAAGAAGCTTTGCGAGTGATGCTATTTTGAAAATAGGATCAGAGCAAGTGTACTAGTCACTTCCTCATTGCTGAATAAAATCCCTGACGCTCAGAACATAAAGGATAAGAGGTTTCTTTTGGCTCCTAGCTTTCAATGGGTGCAGACTATGGTCAACTTGCTCCAAGGCAGAACGGTGTAGTGGAAGGGTGTGGGGAGGAAATCTCCTCAAGCTATGGCAGCCTGGAAGCAGAGAGAGGGAAAAAATGGGGAAAAAAGATCACACCCTCCCAGGTCACACCCTAGTGCCCACCTCTAATACTCCATTCAGCCATGAAGTCAGGGATGGAGGAATCCACTGCAGAGGGCAGTGCCCAGCGATCTAGTTACCTCTGAACACGCAAGGGAGGCATTCTAGATCTAAACTGTCCCAGTAAGCAAGAGTGATTTTTCCTCCTGCAGGCTTCTGCCCTCTGCCCTCTCCTGCTCTCTTGTCTGAGCATGCTTCTCAGTCTCCCTCCCCAGCAGCTGAGCCGCGTGCCTGAGTGATACGGGTTCCGACTTCCTGAGCCCACCGCAAAAGTCCAGAGAGCAAGGTGTAGGACCCACCCTGCAGCTTGCAAGACGTCTGTGTGTAGCCACCAGGCTCTCTTTTCCCTTGTGGGAAAATACTGCACAGCTGAAGACCTCCACCCCGGCTATTTCCAAAGACAATTTCATTTTTAATAAGATGAAAATGGAGAGGAAAAACAGTTTAGGCAGGCTGAAGTTAGCAAAGCAAGCAAGAGACAAGACTCTTTCTGTCCCTTATGTTGTAACCAGGCTACCAGGCTACTGGGATTGGGGTGGTGCCAAAGCAATCAGTAGACTGATTTAGTAATCACCCACACTTAATCAGAGCATCCTTAATCCTAGCACGGTACCATGAATCAATCACATGCACGAGATTCAACCACCTCTGGAAAGGCCCCACCTATGACTGTGTAAGGTTTGTGAACACTGTTTGTGTTCTTTAAACCTTTTCTTGAGCTATTTCCCAACTTACAGAAAAGTGACAGATATAATACAATTTACTCTCGTGTGCTTACTATGGATTTAATTGTAGGAAGAAAAAAAAACATAAAAAGCCCCGCCACTTCCACTCAAGTCTACCAACTTTTAATATCCTGTAACACTTGCTACACTGCCCACTATCGCATATATATATATATATATATATATATATATATATATATAATTTTCCCTGAACTGCTTGAGAGAAAAGTGGCATTCATCATGCTCTTTTCCCCTAAATTTCACAGTATGCATTACCTAATAACAGAACATTATCCTACATAATTACAATAAAGTTATCCATTCAAGAAATTTCACATTCATACGATAAGATGATTTCTCTACAGTTATCAACTGAAGAAATTTAACAATCATACAATGCTATTATTATCTAATTCAAAGTAGATATTCAAATTTTGATAATCTTCAAAATGATAGTCATTTATGACACTTTCTTTCTGACCACTAGCGTATCTTGAAATATTTTTAGCTGCCACATCTTTTGAATCTCCTTTATTGTGGGACTGTTCCTCCATCTTTCTTTATCTTACATGAATGATATTAATATTTTCAGGAAGTGAACACTTTACACTTTTCAAATGTCTCTCAATTTAAATTAACCTGATGTTTCCTCATGATTATATTCAGGTTAGGTCTTTTGGGGTAGGCTATCACAGAATTGGTATCTTCCAACCCACGGAAAGCACTGAATGTGAGTCTCTCCAATACTATTATGGCTTGTGTCTACGTGTCCCCCCAAAGCCTCACACAGTCATAGGTGGGGGTTTTCCGGAGGTGGCTGAATCTAGTGTATGCAATTGATCCATGGTGCATCACTATGATTAAGGACGCTCTGATTAAGGGTGGGTGATTACTAAATCAGCCTACTGATTGGTTTCGCACCACCCTAATCCCAGTAGCCTGGATACAACATAAGGGACAGAAAGAGGCTTGTCTTGTCTCTTGCATGCTTTGCTACCTTCAGCTTGCATAACCTGTTTTTCCTCTCCAGTGTTTATCTGTGGTGTCACCCTCTCTTGGAGCCAGCCAATTATGGGCTGAAACCTCTACAAACTGTGAACTAAATAAAACTTCCTCCCTTTAACTTTGGGCATTGGGTATTTTGTTTCAGCAGTGAGGGAGAAGTAACTAAGGCAGATACTAAGTATGATTACTGCATAATTCCCCCCGGTCCTTACAGTAGGATGAAAGAATATGAACCATTTACGTGCAACCCTGTCTGCACATGAAAATCATCCTGAAACTAAACAATAACAACTACAATCATTTTTAACTGTCTGACAGACTGTTTGTTAATCTTTTTGACTGGGTTCTGCCTTTTTAATCTTTAGTTTTTATTAGTTCATATATGCAGTACATGACGATCACATTCATCATATTCCCATGTCCCCATTGTACAGGTACACTATACATCTTTATTCGTTAGGTTTTTGCTGGTCTTTCCCACCCTCCCTCTCCCTCCATCTCTTGGTTCCCTTCCCTTTCCCAAAAGATCTCGTGTCCTTATTTCCCATTATCTATCTCTTACTGTGCTCATTATTTATATTTTTAGTTTCTCATGTAAGAGAAACCAGTTATACTTAAGCTGGTGTATTAGATTTATTTCCCTTCATTTAATGGACTCAAGGTGCATCCATTTTCCTACAAATGACACAGATTTGTTCTTCTTTATGGCAAAGTAGTAGCCCACTGTGCAAATACCACATTTTCCTCACCCATTTATTTGTTAGTGGACATAGAGGCCACTTCTCAGGTTTAGCTATTATGAATTGTGCTACTGTAAACATGGATATGCATGTATCTATGTAATATGATGTCTTTAACTATTTGGGGACAGTACCTGGAAAGGGAATAACTAGGTTAAATGAAATTTCTAGTTATAGTTTTCAAGGAATCTCCATACTGATACCCAAAGTGGTTGTAATAGTTTACATTCCCACCAATATCATAGAAAAGTTCATTTTTTCCCCTATAGCTCCATCAGCCTTTGTTATTATTTGATCTCCTGATGATAACCATTTTTTCCTGGAGTAAATTTCACTGTTGTTTTCATTTGCATTAATGGCCCACGATGTTGAACAGTTTTTATGTATTGATAGGTCACTTGTACTTATTCTTTTGGGAAGTGTTTATTCACTTAGGTGCCCATTTTTTTGGATTGAATCTTCTAAGGGGAGATCTAATGCTGTGAGGTTTTTCTATATTCTAGATACTTGTCCTTTGTCTCAGGAATTGCTGGCACTGTTTTTCCTATTCTGTAGGTCATCTGATCCTTCCATTGTATCTTCTGTTATATAGAAGCTCTTAATTTGATATGGTCCCATGTACTGAGTCTTCTAATTCTTGTGCAACTGGGGTTCTGTTCAGAAAGTCTTGTCTATGTCTATATTTTCAGGAATATTACCTATTTTATTTCCCAGGAGGTTAAGTATTTCTGTTTTAACATTTAGATCTTTGATCCATTTTGACATTATAGTTTAGTACATGGTGAGATATATGGATATGGATTCAGTATTCTGCATGTGAATTGTCAATTTTGCCAGAACCATTTATTAAAGAGGCTATCTTTCCTCCAGTGTATGTTTGGCCCCTTCATCAAAAAGCAGATGGTTGAATGTGCCTAGGGTTGTTCTGAGACTTCTAGTCCATTGATCCATATGTCTGTTTTTGTACTAGTACTGGGTTGTTTTATCACAATAGCTTTTAGTATAATTTAAAGTCCAGGATTATGATGCTTCCTGCCTTGTATTTGTTTCCCAGTTGCTTTTGCTATTCTAGGTCTCTTCTGGTTGCATATGAATTTTAGGATTGTTTTCTCCAGTTCTATGAGGTACGCTGTCAGTATTTTGATTGGGATTATGTTAAATCTCATTACGGTTTTTGTCTAGATGTCTCCCCAGTGCCTCATGCAGTCATAGGGCGGGCATCTAGAGTTTTTGATTGATTCATGGTGTAGTGCTGGGATTATGGGTGTGACTGCTACACCCACCCTGAGGCAGGTAGCTTGCATACAGTGTAAAGGAGGGAAACAGGCTTGCTTCCCCTCCTTCCTTTATGCTTTTGATGCTTTTGCTGTTTTCTGCCACATTGAAGTGTTATCCCTGTGCCATGCCACCCTACTTTGGAGTCATCTGAGTACAGATTGAGACCTCCACAAACTATGAGCTAAATAAACCTTTCTTTTCTTAATTTTGGGTGTCAGGTATTTTATTCCAGCAATGAGAGAAAAGTAACCAAAGCAAATCTGTATATCAGTGTTGGAAGTGTAGTCATTTTGACTATATTGGTTTTGCCTATCCATGAAGAGGCACTGTCTTTCCATTTTCTGATGACTTCTTCAATCTCCTTTGCCAGAGTATGTACTTCTCATTATAAAGGTCTTTCACTTTCTTGATTAGGCTAGCTCCTACGTATTTCATCTTTTTTGATATATTGAGAGTGGTATTATTTTCCTAATTTCTTTCTTGGTGAGTTCGTTATTAGTATAAAGGAACACTACTGATGTTTGTGTGTTGATTTTGTATCCTGTATATTGTTGACTTTGGTTAGTAATTCTAGGAGTCTTTTGTTGAAATTCTTTGGGTCATCATCTATGTATAGGATTGTAGTATTTTCAAATAATGATACTTTGACTTCTTCTTTTCCTGTACATATACCTTTTATTTTTCTTGCTTGACTTCCTGTACATATACCTTTTATTCTTCTTGCTTGATTGTTTCAAGTACTACATTAAATAGGAATGGTGATAGTGAGAATCACTGTCCAGTTCCTGACTTGAGAAGAAGAAGCTTTCCGCTTTTCTCAATTTCATGTGATATTGGTAGTAGGACTGTCACAAATGGCTTCTTAAGGTTGAGATATGGCCCATCTATACCAGTTTCTTTAGGGTTTTTTTTTAAATTATGAATGGATGTTGGATTTTGTCAAAGGCCTTTTCTCCACCTATTGAGATAATTGTGTGATTTTTTTCCCTTGCTTCTCTTTATGTGATGTATTGCATTTATTGATTTGCTTATGTTGAACCATTCTGCATCCCTTGGGTTGAAGCTTACTTGGTCATGATGTATGATCTTTTTTATTATTTGTTGAGTATTTCTGTGTCCATGTTAATTAAAGAGAGTCACCTATAGTTCTCTTTTTGGTTGGATTCTTGTCTGGTTTTGGAATTGGAGTAATGCTAGGTTACAGAAATGACTTTAAGAGTGCTACTTCCATTTCAGTTTTATTAAAGGATTCAAGGAGTATTGGCAGTAGATCCTTCCCTAATTTCTAGTAGAATATAGTGCTGAATACATTTGGGCCTGGGCTTTTCTTAGTTTGTAGGATCTTCAATACTGCTTCAATTTTATTGTCTGTCATTGTGTTATTCTTCTTCTTCTGTTATATCCTCTTGGTTCAGTTTTGGCAATTTGTATGTATCTCGGAATCTATCCTTTTTTTGAATTCTTTTATTTTATTGGGGTAGAAATTTTCAAAGTAGTTATTAATAATCTTATTTTAGTGGTGCCCATTGTGATTTCACCTTTTGAAATTTTAAATTGCGTTGATTTGGGTCTGTTCTTTCCTTTTGCTAGATGGGCTAAGAGTTTGTTTCATTTACTCTTTCAGAGAACCAGCTCTTCCTTTCATTGATTCTTTGTGTTATTTGTGGTCTCAATTTCATTAATTTCTGCTCTGATCTTTAAAATTTCCCTCCTTGTACCACTGGATTTGTATTGTTATTGTTTTTCTGGGATCTTAAGATGTATAAGTGGGTTGTTTATTTGGACCTGCTCTGTTTTATAGATGGGGGCATTCACAGTCAGTAAGTTCCCTCGTGGGATGGCTTTCATTGTGTCCCAGAGATTTTGTTATGGTTATTTTGCATGTGCTTTATTCTTTGAACTATGTAACTTTTTCCTGATTTCTTCTTACATAATTTTGTGACTTCTTTTGCCATCAATTTCTAGTTTTATTGTGCTGTGACCTGATAATATGCATTGAGTAATTTTAATGCTTCACCCTTACTTAAGCACACTTTATTGGCTAGTACATGGTTCATTTTTGAGAAAGCTCCATGTGTGGCTGAGAAGAACGTGTGTCCTGTTTTTGGGTGAAGCTCTGTAGATATCTATCAAGTCCATTTATGTGAAGGTTTAGTTCAACTCTAATATCTTTTATTGATTGTTTTAGGCTAGTTGAGTTATCTATTAATAACATTGAGGTATTGAGATCTCCCATTCTAATTATGATAATGTTTATCTGATATTTTATGTTCAGTGACAACCACAGTACTGAATGTCTGGTCTTCACCCTGGATTGGTGATTCTCAATCCCGGCTCTGCAGTAGAACCACCTGGACAGGGTTCTGGAATTTGGATGCCAGACTTCCATATACAGTGATTCTGGCATGTTTGGTCTGTCTGAGTCCAACTATTAAGATGTTTTAAAATCCCTCTGTCAAGCCAAGGTCAAGAACCACTGCCTCACATTTATCACCTAGGGCTTTCTAAGATGGATACCATTTGTCTTTCAAGCTCTTCAAGGAATCCTGATATGCAGCCAGGGCTGAAGGACCACAGGAGTGAACAGGGTAGTGAAGATACATATCTTTCCATCCACGGATCCTGAAGCTGTGTTCATCTCCTCAGATCTCACAGCTGAGCAGGGATGAGCTATGTACACCTTCCTTGGCCCTCTCCTGTGTTGACCATGATTCTGTGGAAAAGGAAGAGCTCAGGTAGTTCTAGGTACCTAGGTTAGCTTGGAAGGGATCAGAAGAGGTATTTATTTTTTCCTGTCCCATGAAACCTCAGAAAAATGTAGTTAGGTCCAGGATGTTCTGTTCCTGATAATATCCTTTCTACTCAAACCTTGGTCAACAACCTTGAGCAGCAACATGGACAGAGAACTTCAGGCTCCACTCCAGGCTTCTTGAACCAGAACCTGAATCATAGTACAATATAATTCTTTTATTGTTTTTGTGGTTCTGGAGATTGAAACCAGGGCCTTTGCACTGAGCTACATGACTAGCCCTTTTTTATTTTGAGGCAGAGTCTCACTAAGTCATTATGTCACTCATGCTGGCTGGGACTATACTTGAGATGTTTCTGCTTTAGATTCAAGGAATGCTGGGATTACAGGAATGTATGATCATATGATTTAAGTTAAACTTTTATAAGTATTAATCTATTCCGTTGTCAGTACTACAGAGACTACCAAACTATACAGTCTCTATCGTGCTATCCATTCTGCCTTAGTAGCACTGAAGCAGCCAGACTGTAGGTGACTGAGTTTGTGCATGTTTGCAACAGAGATCAGGCTGGACTTGGCCCATAAACCATAGTGTATTAACCTCAGCATCAAGGTGATGAAGTAGGCTTGAGAGAAAATGATATAGGCTCGAACAGTTGGGAAATTACTATCCTAATTACGGTTCTGGCACTTAGTAGTTTTGTGACGTTACCCTCTGGGCCTCGCAGGTAAATTGTATAAGGAAGGCTCTGCTGTATCAGGGTGAAATGCTGAAGAGGGCACACTTAATGCCTGGCATGGGGATT
Source organism: Dinomys branickii (assembly GCA_004027595.1). Classification (NCBI taxonomy): domain Eukaryota; kingdom Metazoa; phylum Chordata; class Mammalia; order Rodentia; family Dinomyidae; genus Dinomys; species Dinomys branickii. The sequence continues at coordinate 148,600 of PVLD010002127.1, forward strand.
CATTCAGTCAAAGTCAGTTTCCTGCCTCCCCTCCAGTTTCTCTGTGGTGCACATATTCAGAGTCATCAGGGCTTTTCACAGGGCAATGCTACATTGATAAACCAACATACAACCGCCCAAAACAGCATTTTAATTTGGATTTAAAAGTTTCTCTTATTTGTATTTGATTGGGAGGAAGACTGAGCATCTGAAAGTCCTGAGCACGTCTAAATAAATGATGAGCCAGGGTATAAGATGCAGTCTCGAGGCCTTTATGTCTAGCATCCTCATAATTCTCCCTTCTCATCTTTCCCTGATCTATCCTGTCTCTGCAGCACATTACTCCAGGAGACGAAAGGCACTTGCTCCAGCAACCTTTTTTGTTTAAGTTCAGCTCTGTCTGACTCATAACTTCCCTAAGGGAGAGAAGACAAAAGTAGCAGCTGAAATTAGTTTACTTAAAAGACTTTTTTGAGTTAGGATTGGAAGGTAACAGTTCTAGTTTAAAGATAAGGTTTCCACACTCTTTGAGCAAGTTTATTCAACATGGGAAAGGAAAATCAAATAAGAATTAAAAATACTGAAGATCACCCAGTAGGGGATGGTGGGATGCTGAGAATGGCCCGGTAAGGATGGCACGATGTTGAAGGTGGTCCACTAGGGGATAGCACAGTGCTAAAGATGGTCCACTCAGGCACTGTGGGATGCTGAGGAGGACCTCATAACAGATGATGAGATACTAAAGAGGGTGTAGTATGGGGTGGAAGATGCTAAGGAAAGTCCAGTAAGGGATGGCAGAATGATGAGATTGGTTCAGTCAGGGATGGAGTGATGCCTAAGATGGTTTACTAGGGGATTGTGGAATGCCGAGGACGGTCTATTAGGATGGTCCAATAGGGGAAGGTAGGATAATGATGAGGGCCCAGCAGAGGATGGTGGGATGCTGAAAGGGTCTAGTAGGACACGATGGGATGCTGAGAAGCATCAGTGAGAGGTGAAGGAGGCAGAAGAAGGTACAACAAGCAATAGTGGGCTGCTCGGGGTGGTCCAGTAGGGGTGTGAAATTCTGAAGAGCGTCCCATAGGGCCCGGCAGGATGCTGGCAAGGGTCCAGTGGAGAATGGTGACAGCAGTGTGGAAGACAGTAGTGAGCAGATGCATCCACGGTGGTACAGAAGCCTGGATTAATTATAAACCAAGGCCTTGCAGGCGACCAACTAGCACCTTCCCTAAGCAGCTTGGGAATCAGCAAGAAAATATCATTCTTATTTTAGTTGTCATCAAGCTGGCAGCAGGAAACCAAGGGGTGAACACACACAAAGAGGTGTAGAAATAAAACTTGGCCAGTGTATAGAGGATTGTGAATCAAGAGGAGTCTTGTGGGTTGGAGTCTTGTTTAGGGCAGAGCAGAAGACCCCACTGTTGCCATGAAGATGTTTCTTGTTCTCCCCAAAGTTGCAAGTATTGGGATTTTGGACCCTGAGTGGTGACTGACCCTAAGAGGCAAGGCATTTGGTTGGTCCTAAGTCACCTAGGGGGTAGGCCCTCAGAAGGGATTAAGGTACTTTGGTGAGATCCTGGTTAGTTCTTATGAGACGATTATTATAAAAAAAAAAAAAAAACCTGAGCCTGATCCCATCCAGTCTTTGTCTCTGTTTTCCTCTGCTCTTGCTAGCAGAACTTCCATGCACACCAGAGGGCCCTCCCCAGAACTGAGCCACCATCAGCACTGTGCCTTTGCCCTGCCCACAGTGAGCTAACTACATATTTTTACTTCATAAGTAATCTGCCTGAAGGATTTTGGTATGGTGACAAAAAGCTGACTAATACACCTATACAGAATCCTGGGAAGATGATTGAGGCATGATGCTGATTGGTTATAGACAGATTTTAATTTATGAGACCTCTAATATATTACAAGGCTACTCTACTACATGGATACCTGAAAACATAATTGAAAATGATAATTTGACTATGCTTATGATTCTATTCTCTCTAATTCATGTTGCTAGAAGTGACTAAGAAAATATAATACAGATCCTAGGATCTGTAAAGGGGGCTACTCAGAATTTGGAAAGCCTGGAGAATAGGCAGTTGGGGTAGGGGAATGGCAAACCCTTGCATTTTACCATGTACAAAGCGAAAATGCCCCTGAGAAACAAGTGGATGTAATGCTTAACAGTCTTCTAAACTAAAAGGAGCGCAGACTACAGGCAATAGTGGACCATAAGAGCAAAAATGATTGACCTTGATTCAAGATATGTACCCAAGTTGAAGGCATCAGTTGCACCTTTATCTCTTACCCCAAGTTGTACTTGTCTTGAGAGTTTTCATGTTGTGAATGCCAGGAATTTTAGGTGAGAAGATTTGCATTAGTAGCATTATAGTCTGCAAATGACACAGAGGAGGTCTCTCTTAGTTACTTTTCTCCCATTGCTGACACAAAATACCTGAAACCCAGAATTAAAGGGAGAAAGTTTTATTTAGCTCACAGTTTGTGGAGGTTTCAGTCCGTACTCGGCTGGCTCCCAGGCACAGTGGCACATGGCAGAGGGCAACAATTCATGGCCGCAGGAAACAGCAAAAGCAGCAAGAGCAAAAAAGGAGGAGGGGAAGCAAGCCTTTTTTCCTTCCTTACATGCCTGCCCCGGGGCAGGTGTAATACACCCATAATCGCAACACTGGATTATGAATCCATCATAAACTCTAGAAGTCCATCCCATGATTGCATGAGGCTTTAGGGGGACATCCAGACACAAACCATAACAAGGTCCTTGTTGTTACTATGACATTTTCTTGATTTATTTCTATGTAAGAATAAACAAATAAACACCAGTTAAAAAGATTTGGCAGTTCAAAAGGAATAGAGGTAAGGGGCTGAGATACATTTCAAGAGCTATCATTAACATTATCTGTAAGATTCCAGATGACATTGTAGAAAACTCAAAACATCTCTCCAGCACTCAGAAGAAAAGATAAAGATAAGAATATAGAGATGAGCAAGATGACAAAAAACTATGACAAGTGGTCCGTGAGATCCAGGACACATGATATCAGGTGGCACAGGAGGATAGAACTGAGCACAAAAAGAAGCAAAATCAGAGAACTAGTTGAGCAAAAAGTGCCTGGGTTGGAGAGAAATTTCAATCTTCAATAGGAAAAGAAGCAGAAGTATCAGATGACAGTAATAATAAATATGTCTCTTTCCCACAGAAAAGTATAACTATAGAGACAAAATTTCAGGATAGAATCAAATTTCTTCTTTACACTACTGAATACTAATGCAAATGAAGCTTCTCCATGGGATTTTGAAGGAAAGCCTTGCTTACCTTTTGAAGGGAAAAATTCTATACTCAGCCGTACTACAAATTATGCGTGACCTCACTAGGATATTTTCAGATAGCAAGTGCTCATACCCTTTAAATAACGTCACCTAGAGAAATGATGAGCCACCTGAAAAAAATAAAACAGTGCATAAAAGATTAAGATCTGGTACAAAAGTATAGATTTTTAAAAATGGAGTTGCTTATGCTAGACTCGATAATCAAATAGCTACTGTTAATAAGTTTTCTCTTCATGGGAACCGTAGTATAACTAATTTCCTTTCTTCTAAATAAGATGTCATGGGTTTAACTTTTAAAATTGAAGAATACCATGTGGTTTTAAAACAGATTGGAGAAAACGTTAGAGCTTGTATATTTCCAGTATCTACCACCACAATCTAGATTAGGATCATATGGGAACCAAGGTCTCAAAATTTTTTCAAAATCAATAAATATGACAAGTGTGATATATTGATAATGGAATTTTGGATCTAAAGTTTCAGATTAGTCTAACTGAAACTACTAGAAAAAGGAGAAGATGAAGTACAGATACCTGCATGTGGCACCCTGGTCTTCAGTGGATACACTTCTCAGTCATGGGAAACAGGCCCAGAGGACTTGATGTCCTTTTGAAAGAGAAGCACCAAAGCGCTAAGTGCATGGTGCTAATAAATATTAAAACAAGGCTAGGAAAAAAAAAAACATTTATAGGAAAGGACAAAAGCTGTAAATTAGAAAAATTCAAGATTTAAATGATTAATATTAAATGAAAAGGAAAGAAATTAAGAAAATTAAGCAACATTTTTAAAAAATTAGAATGACCAACTGCCTGTGAAAATGGAAGTAGGAAGATACGACTTTCTTGTTTTCTGGCTCCTCCTCGCCTAGCCCGTCTTTAGCTGTTACAGAAAACATTCAGACCATGTAAACCAGCTGGAAAATGAATACAGGTAGAAGATGGCGCGATCAAACCCATCTTTCTCTTCTCTCAACATTGATTTTCCTAGGTCTCCTCTATAGCCCCGTGCTTTTAAATCCCAGGTATAATTTGTGATTTCAAGCTTTTATCTGTACCCAGGAGATTTCCTTTGTTCTGTATTTGTGTATTTACCTCCTCACTCTGTGTCTAAGAGGCATCATAAACTAATATGGCAGAAAACGGGTTCTCAATTTTCCTTTGAGCAAATCACCAGCCATCCCTCCAGCAGCTTCCATTGCTCAAGGCAGAGCTGCAGAGCCCACAGTTTCCTGTGACAGGGAGGAGCTGAGGTGCAGCTGAGCCCTGAACACAGGCCCTGAGTTGACGGGAGCACTCCGCTAAGGCTGACAGCACCCAGTCTCCTCAGCACCCTATTTGTTCCTCACTGCATGTGACTGTTCCATATTTTGCTTCTTTCTTAACCAACTAAACAGGGGCTGTCCTCTTCTCCACCCTGCAGAAAGACCCAAATTTTTGGAAGGTCCTAGGGTGGTCTTTACTCAGTGGAGCCACCCATTAGACCCCGCAATTACAGTAAACTGAAAACGTGGGAGAAAGAGAACTTTGCAACCTGGTCTCAAAAATGACAAGTTAATTTGCTTTACTGAAAAATTAAATAGATAGACTAAAATAATGGCTAAATTGTATTAAGCATGGATGGTTAGAGTCTACTTTGTTAGCTTGTTTAGACTTAGAGTATATTTTTTAGAGATAAAATACGATGAATACCATAAAAAGTAAATTCTATTCCAGGGACCTCAGGTTTGAAGAGCTGTGTGCATGGAAGAAAGTGAAAAAGGACCTAGATAAACTAGAGTTGCCCCAAGGTTCAGTCACCGCACATTATCTAGGAGGGCAGAGCTTGTGAAGGAGACCGGCACTGCAACTTAAATAGTAAGATAGAACCCATGAATCCAGGTGTCTTCACGTTCCAACAGCTGAAAGGGCTCTTTAGTGAAAGCTTATAAAGCTTACTGTTTGTCACACAAAAATGCACTGTGTGGCCGACTTACTCAGACTGGCATAAACCAAGGAGTTGAATAATATTCAAGACATCTTCAAAATTTACTTACATATTATCCAACTGTATGTTGTGTTTAGGACCCAAACTTTCAAATTCAAAATTTTACAGTATTCGGTAGCCTATATATTATTTTAAAACATACCATAATTTATCAGATTTTTACCAAGGAATTAGAGGAAATATTTACTTAGATTAAGGGAAAAAAATCTCTCTAGAAACTGATTGCTGTAGTTTGGATCTTTTTTTTATTTTAAAAGTAAAAGAACAAAAACACTAACAAACATACGCACAGTAGCAGAAGAACAGTACAAAAACCGAACTACAGATAAGGTGGCAGGGGATCAACAATGGTTGTTGTATTACACGTTGGTAGCTTCAAAGTGTAGTTTGGATCTTAAATGCCCATCCAATGCATTTAACACTTCCTCCCTGAAGTGATACTGTTGTGAGGCAGTGGAGCCTCTAAGAGGCAGGGTCTAGGGGGAGGAAGTAAGGGCATTGTGAGTGTGGCCTTCAAGGCAATAGATCTTGGCCCCTTGTGCTGCAAAACTTTTCTCCTATGGCCATGAGTTGGGCAGATTTATTCTGCCATGTGTTGTCACTAAAATGTGCCACTTCCTTCCAAACCCAAAGTCACAAGGCTAATGGACCATGGACTGGAACCTCCAAAACTGTGACTAATATGTACCTTTTCACTCTCTAAGATATTTGCTTCAGGTATTTATTATAGCAGTGGAAAGCTGGCTAATGTACTAAGACTTTCAGAAATGGTTTTCTTCTAGATTCTCAGCTACTTATACTCTCCCCCCCAGGAGCACAAACTGTATTATATCAGATATCACTCCCCAAGTTTTAGAATGCAACAGAGTTTGTTTGTGTTAATACTTTCAAATGCATTCTTCCTCATTTGTTTTCACTACATTTTAGTACATATTTGTAGTAAAGTTTATATTCCTTGTGGGGAGTTGTTACATGTTTATTATACGTTTAAATTCCTTTTTCTGAAACCTCTTTCTCTTCCCTATTCCCTCCATCCATTTCTCGACCCCTGTCCTATTTTTGGTTTGTGGTACACATTCGTAGTGCACAATGTTTGCATTCCTTGTGTAGAGTCAATCCAGGTGTGTAACACATCTTAATTCCTTTTTTCCGTTCATTTCTCCTCCCCCTTTCTCTGTCTCCCTCTTTTGAGCCCCTTCCCTTTGAGAATGATCTATCTCTCCATTTCCTATTATCTATATTTTATTTTATTCATTTATTATTTTTTGTCTTTTTTGAGACAGGGTCTCGCTTTGCAGTTCAGGCTGGCCTTGAGCTCACTTTGTAGCCCAGGCTGGTCTCGAACTCATAACGTCCTCCTGCCTGAACAGGCCTATCTATATTTTATTTTGCTCTTTATTTATACTCTGAGTTTCTCATATGGACTCTTCTCTTTTTTTCTCCACCTCTATGCTTTTTTCTCAATACTGCTTTCTTAAAAAGAAGAAGTTATTCCCCAAATTGAGGATAATATAAAAATTGTTTTCCCTGTTAGAAAAAGGTCTTGATGCTCATGTCTTATACTTTTAAACATCCCTTAATTACAACATCTGAGAAATTTCCATGCAAATCCTCCATATCATTCATATACTCTCAGGTGCCCCCATTGGCTGGTGGCCTGTCCTTCATATTTACACTCAAGGGTCTACTTCCATTTATCACTGCCCTGTAAACAACAACCTCACCTATCTTATTTCTCAGCCAGAAGGAATGGCATAGCCAGAAGCAAGCAAAAATAAAAACAGACAGCCTTAAGGGATAGAAGGTGCTGAGCAGAAGTTTAAAACAAATAAATAGCTGGGTGCTGTTACAGAAGAGCAGTCTCCTGTCACTCAGTGACAAGCAGCCTCGCCTTCACTTCCAGGTAGTATAGTGTTGTCATTTTGTGGTAGGCTGAATAGTCGTCCCCCTCACAAGAGGCCTACACATTAAGTTCCAGAATTTATGTTACCTTACATAAATTATGTTACCTTACATACCAAAAGAACCTCTGGAGATGGGATTAAAGATTTGGGGTAAGGAGGTAATTTGGATTAGCTGGGTGTGTCTAATATAATCACAGGGTCCTTAGCAGAAGGCAGGCAGGAGAACCAGAGCTAGAGAAGGACGGCCTCATGGCTATTCCATAAAGGAGCAGGGTTTCCTTGGGGACCCTCTACATCACTCTTAGCTTGCCCCATGCCAGGGAGAGCTGGGTTCCAGGGCTAAAATATTTCCATATGCAAAAAGGAGCCATTCTCCAGCAAACTCCATAGTGCAGGGCAGCAAGATGAGGGAGACCTGAACAGGCTGCGCCTAGGAGACTCAGCTTCTGGTACAGAGCCAAGAGTCTCAGTCCAGTCTTTCAGCCCTCACATTGCTGGTGTGTGTACATTTTCTGATCCTGTATCAGTCAGTGTTCCTGAGCACAATAAGCTGTGTAACAAAACATGCTGATGTGAGAGGTAGGCTTGCAGGATCTGAGATGAGTATCTGCATACCAAAGGCTGCAGGATACTACAGCTGCATTCTCCATTCTTGGGACCTCTTGGTCCCAACACAGAAAGGTAACCCTGGCAGCGAAACTGTCCCCTTCCTCAGGACCTGGCAGCGATCTGCTGCAGAAAGGTGAAGGCTGGCAGCAACCTTGGCATAACAAGTCCAGCAAATCTCTGAAGGTTGCAGCACCACCCTGCTTCGCATGGGTGGAGGCCATGTTCATTCCTGAAGTGCACATTAGGAGCAAGTCATCCTGGCTCCCTTGGCTCACCAAAGAACAGGAAGTGGTCTGGGTCCAGATCTTCTCTGCCCTCCCTGCAGGCACCACTTCCTGTGGCTATGCCAAGTTCTTAGAGTAGGACTTACTTTCAGAGTTGCAGGGCTTAGGGAAAACATTTAGAAGATGGGGAAAAAGTGTTACTAGATGTACATAGGTAGATTTTGCATTTATTTTGCAGGATCTCAAATGGTCACAGTGTTTTTGTGTGCTATGTAAAGTCAGCTAAATAAAGGAAAAGCAAGCATTTAAAAATATTAGCATGGACATTGTATGGTGCCAGTTTTAAATGCAAATACTCAGCCACTGAACTCATAAACAGAATATTCAAGGTAATACAGAGTAAAGCAATCATCTTTGTTCATCTCAAGGATAAACCAGGGGTAAGAAGCCTGGAAATTACACAACAGAGTATTATTCTGCCATAAAACATTGAGTCACTTATAGGAAAAGGGATGCACTTTGAGGTCACTGTTTTTAATGAAATGAATCACACAAACAAACTTAAATATCACCTGGTTTCTCTTATATGAGAAATCAAGGGGATATAGCTCAGTGGAATAAGCGCCTGCCTAGCAGGCGCAGGGTCCTGAGTTCAATCCCCAGTACCGCCAAAAAAAAAAAAAAAAAGAAAATGGCAATGAGACTTCTAGTCCACAGAGAAATCAAATGTATAAATAAATAAAAGCACCCTGAAAGTAATAGGAAACAGGAGATAGATCTTTTGCAAGAGAGGAGGAGATCAAAAGATGAAGAGGGGAAGGAAGGGGAAATGCTAATAATTCAGATGTGTTATGTATTTGTACCAACTCCCCAGGATGAAAGTAATCATTATGTATTGCAAACATGTATAGAAAACGTATAACAGAAGAAGGCTAGGAAGAGAGAGGCTCCCAGGCACAGAGGCTGCCAAGGTGTGTGACTGTGCACAAGGCAACGTCAGGGTGCATGGACTCTCACAGGGGTGTGGGGCACTGTGTTCTTGCTTGGGGCTGTTTACAGATTTTTCATCTTGGGAGAAGCTGGGTGTGTGTCAAGAGTCCAAGGAAGAGCATTCCAGTCTCTCTCTTTCCCACAGCACACCACACTGACCCATGGGAAACTGGCCACCCTGTTGCAGGAAAAAATCAAGACTCAAAAGTAAAACACTCCACATCAAGGAGATTTTGGAAGGTATCCTTGATATAATGCAAATGGGCTAATGAGAACTAGTTCCAAATCATCAGCACAGAGTCAGATTTGAGTTCAGTTTAAATATGGCTTGCAAGTAAGAAGTACAAAGCTGGTAGCAGGTTATTACATGATTGGTTACATGGAACACAAGAATTATGTCATATATTGTCAGGTTGTACAGGAACATTCAAGGAGGCAGGAGGTTGAGAAGAGTAGGTAGAGTTGAAAGTGTCCTTGACTGGGCCAGTCTTCCCCAAAGGTGACATCCTTAAAGCAAGTTGGGATCAGTGCATACTTTTAACTAAAGGAGACACAGTCAGTTTGACCCATCACATTGTTAATGGATAACAGCTGGGACCATACAGCCAAGGATTTTAGCTGAATTTAGCAAGCTAGCTACATGACAAGCAGCAGGAACCTGTGGTCACAGGCCTCTAATTGATTTTTAGCTTTCGCTCTAAGATGTCTACAAGTCTGTTATTCTATAAGTGTGCCCTTACAACACCACAGATATCCATGAGCCTGGGACTTGGGGAAGAGATGGGGAGAGGCACCTCCGGTCAGGCATATCCTCAGCTGTGCTACCCACCAGATGCCCCATATGCCGCCAGCTTCGGAGCAGATGGCCCCATGTCCTGTACTTGGGTGCTACAGGGCACAAAGCACTCACCTCTGATCATGGAAGGAAGGAGATCAGTGGAAGGAGATGGCAAAAGTTAGAGCAAGTAGCATAAAGGCAGAATTGGAGGGCAGGTGTCTGTGGATCATCCCAGGGAGCAGCAGAGCTCCCGACTGCACATGAGCCCAAACACGAGGCCCTTGGTGCATGGCCCCTACTCCCCTGGGACTTCACCTACAAACCACAAATTCGAAGACAAAATTGAGAATTTCAGAACAGTGCCCACAGAAGTTGAGCCCCTAAGATAGGCCCCTTCACAGCAGGTGCAGCAGCTGAGCCAGCCAGCCTCAGCTGGAAGCCCGCATCTTGGCTTGGTTGAGCCTCCTCCTTACCGTGGACAGGAAACTGGGTGGTGTTTGTGATGGGGAACATGGTGCACTTGCAAGGTGGGCCCTGGTGTTTTTTGAAATGTCATCAGGCATCATAGTCTCTCTTAAAGTTCTCCACCATCATCACTGTAATTTAGTCTTTGTTTGGCTTGGTACTTTAGTAGGAGAAAATAGATATCTCCAAAAGGATCGATGAATTTCAAAAAAATTTTTAATAAAAATACATATAAAAGTTTAAACACTTTCAAATTATGAAGTGATCACACTTAGAACACCTGAATTAAATTGAATGCCTTGTATCAAATTCAGAAATTCCAAAAATAGAAATGCATTCTTTTCTAAAATTTTTTTGGCACTTTGCACAATTTAACTGATTTAAAATGCTATGAGGTTGGGTATCTATCTTATATCAAAGGCCAATAAAAATCCAGATTCATTCAATATTAAAATATTAAAGTTACTTAAAATATTGGAGAATTTTAAGTAATTTTTAATATGACAAAAATACAGAACCCATGAAAATGATTAATTTGACTTCATAACTCAAAATATCTTTCATCTTGAAAATCAACATAAGCAAAGTTTAAAGTAAACAAATATTTTAGAAATTTTATCAGAAACAAAAGAAGTTTTCAAAATAAATGGAATTTCTACAAATCACCAAAACAAGAATGAACACAATAAAAAATTAACAAAGAACATGATTCTAGGGTTTACAGAAAAGGAAATATGAATGATTGCTAAGCAAATAAATGGTTCTTTGTGTATGTTCATAACAAAATGAATGCAGATGAAACTTTAACAAGATATATTTTTCACCTATAGAACTATAATAAAAGGGACAATTTCATGTGGAGAATTCAATGGTGTTTAAGAAAATATCCTATTCTCAAGAAGTTAGAACCCAAATACCCACTGCTTCTGCTGCACTCTTCTGAGTAACTTTCCTGAAAAGATGCAGCATAGCCAGGTATAAAAAGACCGCCAAAGTGGGGTCTGCTGACCACACCACATCTCCATGTGATAAACCAAGACAAAAAGCATTCATATCCTGCACACCCTCTGTAAGAAGTGAAGGCAGTGGTTGTGATGGATTGACAACGGGTGGCCAACTTGAACTCCAAGCTGAACTGTATCAGCATGGTGCTGGGTGTGGAGGGCTCACCTGAGGATCACTGCCAACAAGATAAAAAGGAGAACTGGAGAGGGAGAAATGGTGCTGTTGGTTCTCCTGGAGAAACTTGTCACACTGACTTTCCCGATATGAACTCGGCTGTTATCATCCGAGGAGTTGGGAATGTGTCACTGAGAATGGCTGCGTTTCGCTTTGGAAACGTTCTGGTCCTTACTTTGAGCATCACTTTCTGGCCTGGGAAGGAAAGATGGTGCACTGTTCAATCTCATGGAGAAGTTTGTTTTGCTGGCTTTCCTGTCATGAACTTTGCTCTTCTCATCTTTGGAGGAGCTTGGGACCTCATTATTAAGGATGGCTGTGATTCCTTTAGGGGAGCTCTGGTCCTTACTCTTAGTGTCATTTCCTGTCTCTAATGCAGATCCCTCAGCCTACAGGCACAAATCTTTCATCCCATTGGCATAGACTTTGTAGGCTCTACCACTGACCTTTGGGCCTTCCCAGTGCAGATCAGTGAAACAAACTTGCATGAGACATTGTTGTGGGCTCTTCTCCTCTAGATGAACTCACAGGGGGCATTGTCAGGGGACCAAGTTTTCAGCTGGAATCTTGCAGGATATTGCCATGGGATCCAAGTCTTCAGATGGATTCTTTGGGTCTCTAGAGCGTAGACAGATTTCCTTCACTCTTTTGTATTTGACTCTTTGGGTGACTACTATAAAACAATCCTATAAATTATGTGTACTTTATTAAATACTCTCCTCTGCAAACCCTGACTGCAACAGTGGTACTTTACTTCTGTGATCTTCACCCCAAAATATAGAATCTAAGTCTAATCATGCAAAAAAATCAAGTCACAATCCAGAGAAATCATACAAAATGTATGGCCAATGTCCTTAAAACCACACAGTAACAGCTGGGTATAGTGGTATACTCCTGTAACCCAAGCACTCAGGAGGCTGAGGCAGGATCACCAAGAGTTCAAGGCTAGCCAGGGCTCCATAGTGAGTTCAAGAGCAGCTTGAACTACATAGAAAAACCCTGTATAAAAACAAATGAACAAAACAGAATCAAAAATAAGAGAAAACACAAAACATCTGAGAAACAAAGGCAGCCAAGCAGTGCCTATTCAAAAATTAAAAATAATTTCTTATAATGGATGAATGAATCCTAGAATAGAAAAAGAACCTTAAGCAAAAGCTAAGAAAATCTGAATAAAATGTAGACTTTAGTTAACACATATATCACTACTAGTTTATAACTGACGTGTCATACTGATGTAGGATACAAACAACTGGGAACACTGAGCTAACAAAGCAATGCAAACTAGACAAAAGACAAAAAGAAAAATCCTTCACCTGTGTACTCCAGCTTTCCTGTACCTGGGATGTGATACTAGACTGCTAATTTAAGGAGGAATGGTTTATTTGGCTTATGGTTTCAGGGGATTTCATACACAGACAGCTGGCTCCAAGGCAGGAACACCATGGCCGAAGGGCGTGCAGAACAAAGATACTTAGTTCATAGTGGCCCAGAAGCAGAGGAGGGAACCAAGGAGTAGATATAGCCCCCAAGGCCACACCTTCATCACCCACCCAGAAACACACCTGCGTATGTGTGACCAACCCTCTGGGGATTGCTTAATCCGATCAAGTGGACAGCAGAGTTAACAGTCACAGCCAGATAGCATGTACATGTGGAAAATAAGCAGGTATCCCGCATCATTGTGCAGAGGGAAATGCAAAATAAGACAGGGAGATGCTGGCATGACCACCTTCCCGAGCTACTAAGGTAACAGTGGCCATGACACTGGGTACTGCTGGAATGCAAGGTCTGCATGACTCATGCATTGCTCATAGAATGTAGGACAGCACAGCCTTCTGAGAAGGTATCTGAGAAAAACTCTGAACATGTGACTACATATTCCCTAAAAGCTGCATTCCTTGGCATTTATCCCAGAAAAATAAAAATTATTATGATGAAAAATTCTATACATTAATGTTCATAGCAGCATCTTTCTGGTATAAACCAAGGAGTAGCCCCAAACAAGGACAAAACATGATGTCCTTTCAAGGGAGATCTTTTGCCTGTGTCTATCCATCTCACACAGGATACTCAGTGATAGCAAAGAACAGACTGTTAATATATTCAGTGACCTGAATGGATCTCTAGAGAAGTGTGCTTAGCAAAACAGGCCAAAATAAGGAAAAGAGGTGGGGGAATGATGTTGAGGTTTTCTCCCTTAAATGTACAGAAAGACTAGTATTTCCTGACTTGAGAGGGTGGGATTTGGATGTGACCCTTCTGGAGTTTCTTCTTCTCCTTGTTCTTCTTCTTCTTTTTCTCCTCCTCCGTCTCTTCTTTTTCTTTTTCTTCTTCTTGCTTGATGAGATTTTTAACCTTAATTTTTATGGGTCATTGTATGTAATACATCATGATTACAACCATCTTGGGAAACTGATGTATATACATACTCTGTCTCAAGCATTTTTACCTCCCTTTCCCCTATATCCCCTTCTCCAACCATCCCCAGATCTCTTTCCCATCTCTACAAAGTGTACCTCCCTATTTCACATTATCCACTTTTTATTTTTTTCTTTAAATTATTTATATTTTGTATTTCTCAAATAAGAGAAGCCATATGATACATAACCTTTGTATAATTTATTTCAGTTAGTATTATGGACTCAACACCCATCTTCTTTTCTACAAATGGCACAAATTTATCCTTCTTTGTGGTAGAGGGTACTCCATTGTGTGTAAATACATTTTATTTATCCATTCATATCTTGATGGACATACACGCTGTTTCCAAGATTTAGCTGTTATGAGTTGTGGTACCATAAACAAAGGATTACATACATTACTGTAATATGATTAATTCTTTCATTAAGACATTCAGAAGAGGTATAAATGGGACAAATAGAATTTTTCTTTTTGAGAAGTGTCCATACCAATTTCCATAGTGTCAGCATTAGTTTATATTGCAACCAATAATGTAGAAGTTCTCTGTAATGGTTGATACATTGTGTCAAATTGTGAAGTTTAGAAGTTTAATGAAATGAATCAACACAGGGTGAGGGTCCTCACCTTGTAAGCATCCTCATCTGATGCAAGAGGAGGGCAAGAAGATGGTGTGAGTGCTATACCTGCCTTGGAGAGGTGGCCTGCTTACAGGAAGGAAAGGAAAAGGTATAAGGTAGGAAAAGAGGCTTGTTCTCCCCCATTTTGTTCTTGTTTCTTTTGCTATCTTCTACCACCTTGGATTATTGCCTCTGTGCCATGGTACTCTACATTGGAGCCAGTTGATTACAGACTAAAACTGCTACAAACTGTGAACTAAATAAGACATTTCCCTCTTTAACTTTGGGCACTGGGTATTTTTGTCCCAGCAATGACAGAAAAGTAACTATGACAGAATTTATTACCAGGAAAGTGGGGTCATTGCTGTGACTATACCTGACCATGTGGTTCAAGAGCCTTTGGTAGTGGCTTGTGGGAAGAATTGGGAAAGATTTGAAGATGTTGCCTGAAAGTGTAGAGCTTGAATGCTTTAGGCTGTTCTGTGTAGGAGATTCTAGTCAGAGCTCAGGAGATCAGAAGGCTAACAGAAATCCTGTGGATAATAACTGTGTTCAGGAAGTTTCTGCTGGGAAGTACAGCATTGGTTGTTGGACTCCAGGTGATGTGTGTTATGGTGTGGCAGAAAGTTCGTCTGCATTTTGTTCGTGTCCAGAGACTTTGCCTTAGACAGAGATTAAGGGCATCAGACTCATTAATCTGGTAGAAGAAATTTCAAGGCAGTTAAATGTTGAGGCTGTGGCATGGTTGCTCTTGGGGCCTTTTAGCAAGATCTATATTGAGAAACAAGATCAAAGAGCCCAGCAGGATGATTTTAAAAGTTTGGCCAGAAAGGAAGCTCCAGTAAAACTATGGACTACAAAGATAGAGCTGTGCAGATCTCAACTTCTTGCAAGAAACAAGAGCCTATAAAGGATTGCCTGAGAACCTCACAAGAAACATCAAGTCTCCACCCTTCACAGCCTCAAAGCTGCAAAAGTGAAATACTTTGCTTTGAGGAGAAAGCCATAGAGCACCATGTCCCAGAATGGCAGTGGCCATACCATGTTCCAGAATAGTGGTAGCATAGAAAATTATTTCCTCAGAACTTGATTCAGAGTGCTCAGCAATCCAGGTACTTAACCCCTAGAGCAAAAAGAGAGGGAAGCCTGGCTACTACTCCAGCTGGCAACAGACCTTGGCATCATAAATATGGTACTGGTATTAGGCACATGAAGAATGTGAGAGTTGTGAGATTAAGAAGACTTAATCACCCCAATTTCAGAAAGCCTGGGAGTCCAGGCAGTGTGCCCCTAAGAGGGAAATGTATGAAGCTGTGTGGGTGAAGGCAAAGGTGTAGTGTGTGGGAGACCACTGAGAAACCTGCGGTC
>PVLD010002127.1:164561-175362 GCA_004027595.1 Dinomys branickii
TCAGTTTCCTGTAGTTTCCATGTATGGTTAGTTTCCTGTAATTATGTAATAGACTTCTATATATGGATAACTTCCTGTAATGATGTAATATCGCCTGATGCTCTGACTACCCTCGCGTGATATCTGGACCTCCCTCCGTTGCCTAGTTACCCACTGACGTCAATCCCCACTCCTGCACTGTATATAAACCCGAGACTTCCGCTCAATAAACGAGGCTTGATCAGAATTTTGTCTTGCCTCCATTTCTCGTGTCTCTTGTCTCCCTTAATCCCACTCCCCCTCTCTAGAGCCTTCGTTGACTACCCGCGGGCCGGGACAGCAGTGGAGAGCCCAAGGGTTAGGAAAAGCCAGGAATGTGGATCATCCAAGGAAACCTGCAATGAGGGAGCAAAGTGAGCCCAAGAGAAAGGACATAGGAGCTAGTACTACCAGAAGTGCCATAGGGGCAAAGCCCTTTGAAGCTCACAACTTTTAACAGATTGCATTGGGTGCTACATGTATAACTACCATACATGGAACTACAGGGTTTTTTTGCCCTAAAGTATTTGGGACTTCCTTTGGTCCCAATCCTTCACATTGCCCTGTTTGTAACTTTTGGAATGAAAATATTTCTTTTGTACCATGGAATATTAGAAGTGTTTTAACTAACTTCTCATTTGTACAGGGGCTTGTGGCTAAGAGTTTGCCTTACATCTCAGAGGAGACTTGGGACTTAGCAACTCTTAAAGATAGTCTGACTAAATGTCTTTTACATAAAGGGATGTGCATGAGTCTTTGGGGGGCCAGGAGAGGAATGTTATGGTTCCAATGTAATATAGTGTTGATAGACTTTACTGGTTGTTAAGGATTGCTAAACCTGTGTTATAATGTTCAAGTTGTGAAATGAATAAATATGTGTTTGTATTTGGAAACTTGTTTAAAGAAATTTGTTGGTTGCCAAGTTGACAAGAGGTAGATTGTAATGGTTTATACATTGTGTCAACTTGAGAAGTTTAGATTTTTAACAAAGTGACTCAGCAGAGGGCCAAGGTCATCCTGTGCAAGAGGAGGGCAAGGAGATTGTATGTGTATTCTATACACACCCTAGGATGAGGTAGCCTGCTTACAAATATAAGAGAGGAAAAGAGGCTTGCTCTCCCTGCTTTTTGCTCTTGTCGCTTTTGCTGTCTTCTGTCACGTTGAACTATTTCCCCTGTGCCATGCCACCCTGCCGTGGAGCCAACTGATTACAGACTAAAACCTCCACAAACCGTGACCTAACTAAAACCTTTCCCTCTTTGAGTATGAGGTGTTTTGTTTCAGCAATGAGAGAAAAGTAAGTTAGACAGCCTCTGTATTTGCAACAACAAAAGATAAAACTGTAAGGCATCTTTTGGTCAGAAAGAGCTTGGAAGCCAGAGGTGGGATTGAGTTGCTCAGTTGTTAACAAAGACATCCTAGAATGGAAACATCATTTAGCACAGTAATAAATTAAATATCCCATAGGAAAAAAATCACATGAAACCAGTGTTTACATGTTTTCAATATATGGAAACTTTGTATTCTCATTTTAGCTACAGGGCTGTTCTTAACACCGGCTTCCAAGGCATGCACAGATGTCAGCATGTGCGGTAATGGGGATCCAGAAACAAATTTTGCTTTCATTCATTAGTTTAAAACTGAAATTCTTGTAACTCCTTAGAAAACTGGAAGCAGAGTATCAATTCAACAGCTGCTAGGTGATGCAAAGTAGAATAACATAAGATTAATTGAAGTCATTTGAAAAGCAGAAGATAGAGCAAATGGCATACAAAAATTATCCACAAAAGTAATGTCAGAAAACCTTCCAAGCATGGAAAAAGAATTTGATATACAGTTAAGAGAGGTACATAGAATTCTAATTAGCCATTATCAAATAAATACATCAAGGCATTTAATATTCACGATTCCAGAAATTCAACACAAGAACAGCATATTAAAAGCTATTAGAGAAAAGAAGCAAATCACGTGTAAAGAAAAGTCTACAGCATTAGAGCAGAGTTCTAAACAAAAAACCTGAAGTCAAGGAGAGCTTGGAGTCAGGTGTGTTAGGTTTTAAAAGAAAACAATCTCCACCTAAGATTAATGTAGCCCCACAACACTAGCTTTCAAATTTGATGGAGAAATAAGATACTTCCATGTCAAAGAGCACCTGAAGAAATTTGTGACCACTGAACCAGCAATCCAAAATGTTCTAAAGGACATTCTAGAAAGAGATAACAATGACTACAACTCCATGAACCCTAACAGAATGAATCTACCATGCAAGGAAAGTAATTAAACAGAGAGAAAAAGAGGGAACCAACAATAGGAAAATGACATGACAAAGATAAGTCAGTACATATCAAAAACAACAATCAATGTAAATAATCTCAATTCACTAATCAAGAAAACAGACTGGTAAATGGATCATGGAGCAAGAGCCAACAATATTCTAGATACAAGTAATACATTTAATTAAAAAAGAAATACATAGTTTGAAAGTAAAATGATAGAAAACAATACTCCATGTGGCAGGAACCCAGAAAAAAAGCAGGATTAGCTGTTTTATTTATGGACAAAGTACATTTCAAGCCAAGACTGATCAAAAGAGACAAAGAAAGCCACTACATCCTTGTAAAGGGAACAATCCAAGAGGAAAAGGTAAATATATATGCACCTAATAGCAGCACACCCAACTATATAAAACAAATATTAATGGACATGAAACATAAAATGAGCACAAATACAATTATAATGGGGCACTTCAATGGACCACTGTCACAAATAGACAGATTAGAAAAACCAAAAAAGACATATCAGAACTGAACCAACCTGTGAACAAATGGACATAGCAGCTGTCTACAGAGCATTACACCTCACAGCATCAGAATACACATTCTTCTTAGCTAAACATGGGAGGTTCTCCAAAATAGATGACATACTAGATCATAGAACACTCTTAAGTAAGTTGTCTTGGTTACTTTTCCTGTCTTTGCTGAGAAAAAAATATGCAGTGCCCAAAATGAAGGAAAGAAAGGTTTGTTTAGCTTACAGTTTGTGGAGGTTTCAGTCCATACTTGGCTGGCTCAGAGGCAGAGTGGCACGTGGTAGAGGGCAACTGTTCATGGAGGCAGAACACAGCAAAAACAACCAGAGCAAAAGGGAGGAATGGCGGAAAACAGCTCTTTCTACCTCTCTTACATTGTAAACAGGCTACCCCCACCCAGGGGGCATGTAGCACTCACATAATTTTCATGCCTTCCTCTTCCACAGGCTCAGGATGTGTACAAAGTAAGCGCCCTGGCTTCCTGCTGAGTCACTCAGCCAAACCTCTAGACACAATGTATAAACCATAACATAAGTATAAAGGAATTGACATCATCCCATGTGTATTATCAGACCATAGTGCAGTAAAATTAGAAATTAATGATAAAAGAAACCACAAGAACTTCATAAATACATGGAAATTAAATAACATCTTCCAGACTAACCAATGAGTCACACATGAAATTAAAGAAGAAATTAGATATTTTCTACAAATAAATGATAATGCTGATTCAATATATGAGAATTAATGGAATGCAATGAAAGCACCAACATGAGAGAAATTTATAGTGGTGAATTTCCATATTAGACAATGGAGTAAGTGCAAATACACAACATAATTTTGAAGTTCAAGCTTCTAGATGTTTTGGGGGGAGTACCATGAATCAAGCTCACAACACTGTGCTTGCCAGACAAGTGTTATGCCACTGAGCTCTATCCCCGACCCCAAGCTTCTAGGAAGAGTAAATAAATTCCAGAGCTTGTACAATGGAGGGAATTACAAAGATCAGAGCAGAAATTAATGCAATTGAGACTAAGAAAACAATACAAAAAGATACAAGATTTTAAGAATTGTTTCTTTGAAAGATTAAAAAGATTAACACTTAAGCAACCTTATCAAATAGGGAAAGAAAAGACTCAAATCCATAGAATTATGAATGAAAAAGGTCAAATAAAGAAAAAAAAAAAAAACAGATCCTGGAGAAATCCAGATCATCAGTATCTACCCGGAGAACCTATATTTTAATAAGATGGAAAACACAAAAGTAATGGACAGATTCCTGGATAAATTATCGAGGTTGAATCAAAAAGATATTAAAATTTTAAATAAACAAATATCTGTCAATGTAATTAAAAACCTACCAACAAAGAAAAATGCAAGTCCTCATGAATTTGCTACTTAATTCTAAAAGAAATTTAGAGAAAATCTAATACTACTACCTCTAAATCTCCTTAATGAAATTGAAAGGGAAGCAATACTCTCAAAATCATTCCTGGAAGCCAGTAATACTCTGATACCAAAACCAGAGAAGGACCTAACCATGAAAGAGAACAACGGGCCAACATTCCCAATGAATATAGGTTCAGAAATGCTCAATAAGATACTGGCAAACATAATACCACAAATCATTGACAAAATTATATACTATGATCAAGTAGGATTCATCCTATGGATTCAGGAATGGTTCAACATATGCAAATCAATAAACATAACAGGATGTCAACAGAGCCTAAGACAAAGATCGCATGATCATCTCAAGAGACACAGAAAAAGCATGTGACTAATTCCAACACCTATTTAAAAAAGAAAAACAACAGAAAATTGAAATAGATGGTCTTTATCTCAATCTAATAAAAGCCATTTATCACAAATCAACAGCCAACATCCCACTAAATGGTCAAAAATTGAAAACTTTCACTCTAAAATCAGGAACAAGACAAGGGGATGTCCACTATCACTACTTCTGTTCAAAAATAGTTCTGGAAACATTAGCAGAGAAATTAGACAAAAGAAAGAAATAAAAGGAATAAGGATAGGAAATGAAAAGTGAAATTATCATTACTTGCAGATGACATGATACTCTTCATAGAACACCCTAAAAACTCCATTAAAAGATTGATAGATTTAATATCCAAATTTAGTAGTGTAGCTGGATACAAAATCAAGACTCAAAAATCAATAGCATTTCTATACACAAATAACAAACTCACTGAGAGAGAAATTAGGGTAACCGTATCTTTCACAATAGCTTCAAAAAATGAAATACCTAGAAGTCAATATTCCTAAAAAGATAAAATACCTTTACCTTGAAAATTACATACTCTGAAAAAGGAGACCAAAGAGGATATCAGAAACTGGAAAGCTATCCTTTGTTCTTCAACAGGAAGAACCAACATAGTGAAAATGGCCATACTTCCAAAACTGTTATACAGATTTAATGCAATCTTGATAAAAATACCATTATCATACTTTCAGAATGAGAGAAACATTTCTAAAATTCATTTAGAACCAGAAGAGACCTAGAATTGCAAAAGAAGTTATGGTAAAAAAAAATGCAAGGCAGAGGGTGTCACAATCTCTGACTTGAAATTACACTGCAAAGTTACTGTTGTAAAAACAGCATGATATTAGCAAAAAGCAGATCTGAAGATCAGTGGAACAGATTGTAAGATGCAGAAACAGCTCCAAACACACTTAGCCATCTTATCTTTGACAAAGGGGCCAAGCATGTCCACTGGAAGAAAGCATCTTTAATAACGATCCTGGAAAAACTGGCTTTTCACATGCCAAAGACTAAAACTAGACCCATGTCTACCAACATACACTAAACTAAAATAAAAATGGATCAAAGATGTAAATATTAAAACAAATGTTAAATCTTGTGGAAGAGAGAAGAGGTAGAACTCTTGAAGACAGGCATAGACAAACATTTCATGAACAAAACTCCAACTGCACAGGAAATAATAAAAAGAATCAACAACTGTGATCTCATCCTACTAAAAAGCCTTTACACAAAAAAATGAATCACCAACAGAGTGGAAAGACAACCCACAGAGTGGGAAAATATCTTAGTCACACACTCGTCCCTCAGACAAAGGACTTACATGTAGAGCATATAAAGAATTTTTAAAAATAAAATAGCCAAGATTTGGAGACCCAATACAAAAAAGGGCATCTGAGATGAATACACACTTTGCAGAGGAAGAAATATAAACAGAAAATAAATCTATTAGAAAGCTTTTGCACAGTAAAAAGAAATCACCAACAGAATGGAAAGACAACCCACCAAATAGAAAAAAAATTTACCAGCTGTTCCTCAGAGGACTAATATCTAGAATACATAATGAACTCAGAAAATGAGACCCCCTAAAATTTAAAGACTCAATCAAAAAATGAGCATCTTAAATGAATAGAGACTTCTCAAATGAAGAATTACAAACAGCAAATAAACACATGAAAAAATGTTCAACTGTTCAACATTCCTAGTCATTCACGAGATGCAATTAAAACAATACTGAGATTTCATCTCACTCCAGAAAGAATGGCTATTATCAATAAATCAACCAATAACACATGCTATAAGGGATGTGGGAGAAAAAGAACCCTTCTCTGCTAGTAGCAGTGTAGACTTTTGCAACCAGTGTGGACATCAGTGTGGAGATTTCTCAAAAAAATTGAAACTAAAGGTTCCATCCCACCCATTTATTCCCCTTCTTGGTATCTTTCTGGAACAATTTAAAGTGTGTGACCACAGTGATCTATGCAATCCATATTTATAGTGGCACAGTTTTTAATAGCTAAATATTGGAAAGAGCCCACATGCCTATTAACTGATGAATAAAGATGTGGAACGTTTTTAGAAATAAACCACACTCGCTTCTCAAGACATAAGACGTGAAAGCGGTGTACTTATGAAACATTCCATTGTCTGGCTACAGCAGTTTTGCCCACTTATGCACTCTTGACAGACATCCAAGTCAGCGTTACATGTTGGTAATTACGATTAAAGCCACTCCAATCATCTATGTGCACGTTGTTTTGTGGATATGTTTTCAATTCAGGACAAGTCTCCTTACAATACTTTCTATGTTCCTTTGTGGATGCTTACAGTTTATGGTTTATTTTTACAGATTTATGTGCAATTTATTTGGAATTTTTGTTTATTTTGTTGGTACATTTTTGATATACATAATGATAACATTCATCAGAGGGAATTTGCACCTGTACGTGATGTCTCGGTTCTTCTTTTGTTTTCCTATTTCCTGCCCCTCTCTTCACCCCCTTCCCCCTCCTTGTTTCCATTTTTTCCTTCCATCCCTTTTCTCTTGTCCCTTCCTTCCTCCCTCCACTTTGTTCCCCTCTCCATTTGGACTTTTTCTTTCCATTTCTGAATATCTATTATACATTTTGGTCCATATTTACAATTTCAGTTTCTCATACCAGAGAAACAATGCAGTATTTAAACATATGTATCAAATTTATGTCACTGAAGAGTATGGTCTCAAGGTGCATCCATTAGCTAGAAACGTCTCTAAGTTTCTTCCCTCCCTCCTGGGATTGTCATAAACACTGCATGTCCTGGCATGATGATCCAACAATGCATAGTTGTGATTTTTGTCATTACTTATTACACTGAAGGTGAATTCCTAGTGGAATAGGGAAACTCAAAAGAACAGGAAGAGTCACTTTTTTAAAAACTGATGTATATATGCACATCTCTATCCTGTCTCAGGTTCATTTGAAATTCACTGCATTTGTAGAAATGTCTTCCCACAGAAAAGTAAGCACATGTCAGAGCTGACAGAAGCAATGCACAATCCCAGCAGCTCAGACCTGTCTTCCTGAGAAAACGGAAGCATCATTTTATATAGAGAAATGGAGAAAATAAATAAGTAAGAAAATGGCAAAGAAAGGGAATGGAAAAGGAAAAAGTGGTGTGAGTTTTGGTGCAAAAGATAATGAAAGGGCTGTCTTTATAAGCAGAAAAACTCATGTGTAAGCATGTAACTCATCTCCAAAAAGTTACTCTTGTTTTCCTTATTAAACTTTGTGTTGCTGTGGAAATAGATTTACCTGTTGAGGTCTGGGATATTTTAGAAATATTTTAAGATCTTTCAGGTTATGATTTTCATGTAGAATGTCCCTCCAAAGATTCATGTATTTAGATGTCAGGCTTTTGGGGGGTGATTGGATCATGCGGTGCTGTACTCACTGGTGGATCAATCTATTGAAGAATTCACAGCTGAAGGTACCGTGGGAAGCTGGGGTCTGTTCAGAAGAAGCGGATGACTGAGGATGGAAGGCAGAAGGGTGTATCTCCCTTAGTGAGCCAAGAAGTTAGTGTGCCAAAACTATCTGGGAAAGGAGGCCAAGATCCTGAAACACAGGCACAGAACACTTCCCAAAACCTTGTGTGTGGACTTGTTGAGAGAACCCCGGCAAGGATTTGATGGGATCACCCAGATGCGATACTGATGTGGGAAGTACGAAAAAGGAAGCATTAATGTTAAGTTCTGGTCATTTTGCTTTTTCACAATAGCCCACCCTACACTGTTGTGTATATTTTTAAAAATTTTTATTTTTCTCCCTTTATTACTTGGCCCAATTTCCCTGCAGAGCCGATTCCTCCTCTGCCCTTCTGGTTTTTTTCCTATCTTTAATCAATGTTGTGAAACTTTTATGGCAGCATTTATGCTTCTTTCATTTCTTTGCCCAGAACATGATATCATCTCCGAAAGGAGACTCCAGCACCCTAGAACCTGATAACACTGGCTCTTGTCTTTGATGTCTGCTTCTTTGCCTCCATGACATGGAGCCACCGACCATACACTGAATCTTCTAAAAGGCATGGGCCCAAATAATCCTCTTCTTTAAATTGTGGATGTCAAATATTATATCTCAGTAACAGAAAAGTGATTCAAACAGTTTACTAATACTGTCCTTTAGAATCTAAATTTATTTTAAGTACTTTTTAAGACATTAGATTTTACATACTAAAATATTGAATCAGGCCTAATATTTCACAAGTTTATCTATAGCTGTCTCAGCTAATTCTCATCAAAGACAAAGACAGCCACGTCTGGAAGAGATCTAGGTTGAGCTTCCCACCCAGCTTACAGACTGGCTTAGTCCCCAGCACTGGGGCTGACACTTTTAGGAGCTCTTGGTTCTCACTTCAGGCTACAAAAGGATTAATACTATTTAGGTGGAGCTTTCATTCTAACTGGAGGAGAAAGAATAGCAAATAACCTGGTTAGTTTCAGAAAGATTGAAATGATATGGAGAAAATGGGACAGTGGAATGGGTCAGAAATGGGAGCTCTGGAGAAGAAAGGAACACTTCTTAAAAGAAGAGTACAGGAAACTTTATGAAAAATCAACCTTTGAATACAAACTTGAGTGAAAAACTATGTTTTCGGGAAAAATCTTTCAAGAAGTAGTGAGCATAAAGGCTTAAGGCAGAAAGAACCCCAGACTATTTGAGGAGTAGAAAGACAACTAAGGGCTGGGGATACAGGGATTCTATGGAAGTGGTTCAGGACAGGGACTGGGTGTGCAGGCTTGGAATGGACCACATAGGAACTGCAGACCAAGATCCTGAAAAACCATACTAAAACCATACCAAGAAGAGGTATGGTCATATCATACATTCATGCTGAGTGTACAGAAATTATATTTTAAGCTTGAGAGTAAAATGATCTAATTTGTGTTTCATGAAACTACCATAATATAAAATGGGATTCTGAGAAAAGCAAATGTAAAAGAACACAGGAAGCAACGTTATAGCGACAGACCAAGCCAACGAAGATGGTGGATTATTAGCGCTGGCGTGGTGACAAGTAGTTAGTTAGGAGATACACTTCAGAATGTTATGGTACAACCGCCATGCTGGGGAACTAATGGATAGTTAATGTTATTTCAGAAAAGATGATTAATTTTATCAAGTGTATTGTTAGGATTTGTGGGGATAATATTGTGCATATTTTTCACATTGGACTACTGATCATTAATTTAATATTAATAAACTATTATATTACTGAGCTTTATCCACTTTGTCTTGCTTTATTAACTCTTGTAAAGAATGGCTACATTATCTTTGTTAATAATTTACTTTTAGATTTTTATATCTATATATTTTCTCTTTGTAAGATTTTTTTATTTTAAAGAGAATAAAAACAACAAATTGATGAGATCCGGGGAAGATGGCGACCAGGTGAGCAGCAAGGGAGCGAACCTCCTTAATAAACACCACCAGCTCGAGGCAGACTTGGCGAGCGTGAATGCCGGGACCTCGGCTGGGAAGTTTAAACTGGGCGTATTTCTCTGAGATGCCGGGGGAGATGTGGTAGGGCGGACCAGGCTGCCGGGGCGAGACGTGGGAAAGCCCCAGACGCTGGGAGCCAGGGACGATCCGCGCGGGAAAGAACCTTGGCTCGGTCCAAGCGCCGTGGGAGCGCAGCCGGCTTGGTCCCTCCCGCCTCCCGAGCCGGTGCAGCCCCCCGGCGACTCCCGACAGAGATCGGCTTGTTAGCAGCGGAGACGCCCGGCAATCCCACGTTTCGCGCGTGTCGGGCGGGCCGTGCGCAGGGCCCCAAATGCCGGGAGCGGAGAGAAAGATTTGCTGGGTCCTAGCGCCACGAGAATACAGACAGCTCGATCCCTCCCGCCCCCCGACCCGGCGCAGCTCTCCAGCGACTCCCGACAGAGATCAGCTCTCTGCCGGCGGCAACGCCCAGCGGTCTCACGTTTCGTGCGCATCGGGCAGGCCGCGCAGACAGCCCCAAAGGATAGACTGGCACCTTGGAACCTTCATGCCTGCAGGGACTCCAATAACTGGTGAGATATCGGCGCTCGCGACCAGATCACCGAGTGGGGGAGGAGATCCATCCCTATACCTGCAGGGAACCCTGGGAGGGTGGGGGAGCAGTCTTACACACCTCACCCAGGTCACTAGGTAGAGAGTATCTAACCAATA